>CAUJNA010002224.1:240000-265000 GCA_963377175.1 Effrenium voratum | reverse complement strand
TCTAAGCAACTTCACGCAAAAAACCACACAAACCAAACACCTCCCCGCCCGCTTTTGGCCGAAGCCACGAGCCAAAGTAGGTGGGCGGGCCCGACTGCATGGCCGAACCTCGGACGTGGCGAGCTGGCGAGCCCTCTCTAGAGGAAAGCTTCATGGGTCCAAAGGCCAGGCATTGCTTTTAAGTCCATATGTGTCCTGTTTGGTTGTTTGGGTAGAAAATTACCTGGTGGCTTAATCATCTACCAGGACCATGTATATATTCCCCTAAAAGGACACCTATGTTTAAGTCAGCTCCCAACAAAAACTAAACGTTCGAGCTGTTGCGATGCCTCACTGTAGGTCCTACTCACTTCCTGAGACACTGTGCATTTACCACCAAAAATGGTCTTCCCCCAAAAAAACAACGTCCCGAAAAACTCGGGAGGTGAGCCCCAAGACCACGTCCAGATTCAGCGAGCTTCTTCCCTGCTGCATGGCGAGAGTCTGAGAGTCGGCTTCCCCTCCAGCGCGATGTACTCCGGCCATGGGAAAAACCAAACAAACATATCTTCCTTTGGGGGAAAAACAAAATGTGACCCCGGATTTCTTTGCCGGTCCTATCAACTCGGGGTGCTCTCCTCCAAAAGTGATGAATCCCCAATCAAAGGAGGACATGGACAGATTTCTCTGGAGGTTTGGGGCTTCAGTTATTATTTGTTTATTTTTATTTTGCGGACCTTCAAAACCTGCGGTGTCCGGACTCCCGGGCTCCAGAAACTACCCTGGAACAGGCTGTCGGACCTTGACGGAACTGAGTCTTTGACGGCCACCAACACGCAAAGCCGATTCGCTTTGGACTGAGACAGACATTTTACTTTGAAGAAATTATAGCGTCGTGAAAGGAGGACATGGAGGCTAACGGGTCCCTCGATCTTCCCAGTGAAAAAAAAGAAAGCAACAAAAACAAGGCACTGGAGGTTCGACACCCGCGTGCATGAAAAGCTCAAGCGAGTGTTTCTCAAAATGATGGATCCCTTTGAGTTGGTACTCAAAGTCAGGACCAAGACTTTGATATGACTAAGTCGCCCGCCGTAGCCCAAGCCATCGCCATAGTGCGTGGAGGCTGGCGCTATGGTTGCCTCGATCGCTTCGGTCCACGGGCTGACTGGATGGGATGATTTGCGCGTGCAACATATCGCTGCAAACAAGGCCAGGGCCAGTTTTGTTGGACGGGGGTCCAACTTTGGAAGTGTAAGTTTTAATTACAATGAACACCGCTCTTGTTGGGGTCCAATGGTTCACAGCCAGAGTGTGCACTCAATACCTCGTAAAAGACAAACGCAAAGCCATTGGCCACCCAACAAATCGCCACTTGGGGAGGTTCCAAAAGGGGAGAGGAAACCACTACAGTCTACAGGTAACCCTTCCGTATGGCTATCAGGCTTTAAGCCTTCCGTATGGCTGTCAGGTTTTACCCGGAGAAAGTTGCCACCACAACAATCATCACTCCGGAAGGTTCCAAACCTGGAAATGGCTCGGAACCCTGTCCTTGACCCCCTAAAACAACCCACCTCCATGCGCTTCAGCCGGCAAAAACACAACAAATATCACGTATTTCCACTAGCGATGCACCATAGGGGATGGTTTGCTTCAGCAAAAAGAGACACGAATTCCCCCCATGAGCTTCAGCCTTTTTCCCCAAACCAACCCACCTCCGTGTGCAAATAACACAACAACAAAAAAAACAAGAAAAAGCAGACTTTTTCCCCTACTCTTACCCCACGGCTGGGTCCACCTGAGGAACCCCCCGGTCCGAGTCAGACAGCATGCCTAGGCCGCCGGGCCATGGACGCCAGGCTCACGGAGCTGGGCCTCTCGCTCCTGACAAAGACTTTTGCGGAGGCGAAGAGCCGATGCGATGGTGGTGGAAAAAAGGGCTTCGGTCAGTGGTGTGCTATCATGCTACGTCTTCTTCTGCTTCTTCTTTGTCTTCTTCTTCGTCTTCTTCTTCTTATTATTATTATATACATATATATATATATGTATGTACATATATCATGATTGTTATTGGTATCATGATGATTGGTACCAGCAAGTTAGCTGCTGTTTCCCCAGATTTGGGGTTGTTGCCCAGTACTGTCCCGAGTAGTTCGGTGCGGCAGCCCGGGTTTGGGGATGCCACCTGCGCTGATGTACTTGGAAGGGGTCATGAACGGGTCACTCCCTGCTTTGATGAAAGGGACAATGAAGGAAGTCTTGTGTCAGGGGATGGAGCCGATGAGATGTTCCCAGTTGTTTGGAGCCCATCAGCATTTGTACCCAGGAATCACTGGCTTGAGCCCTGCGTCGCTTTGGAGCTTGCTCGTCCCAAGTGTTTTGCAAGGTCTCCTTGATCAAGGAAATGGTTGCAAACCGTCGGAAGTACATCCCAGTGATTTCACGCAGTATAGGAGCTATCGGAGCATTCAACCACGACAAAGGAACTGGCTGGGTCCCTGCTCCCGGCTTGGCGATCTGAGGCATGGTTGGTTGGATGATCGACACCGAACTGGTCTAGGAGTTGTGGTGAAATGGCGAGTAGCAACAGTTGCAAATCTGGAACAAAGGGGGATAGCTGGGGTGGGGTTGACTTGCGGCTTTAACTTGGGGATACTAACTAGTTGGTACATTCCTCCCGGACCACTGCTTGCGTCTCAAGCTGAACAAACTAGGGGGGCCGATCACACATTCAATGTTCATATCAGCGAGTGACAAGCTGCCGCCCTTTCCAAAGGGTGGATTCTCTTTATCCACGGTCATACGGTCATCATCAAGTTGAAAGTTCAGAAATTGGGTAAGAGCTCCTTAGCTCTAGTTGTTGTTGTGGTTGTTGGTTTTGAGCAACTGATGTTGGTATCGTACCCGGAAGTTAGGGTGACGACCCCATCGTTAAGGGGGCTCAAAGAAAATTATCAGGTGGACACATCGGAGTTCGTTCAAACAGGCTGCTAAACAAAGAGGTCTTGTTGCCACTCATTTCGTTGACATTTAGCGCCACCTTCAACAGGCTCGAACCCAACCTGTAGGGTCACGAGTTCGTCAAACTTTCAAATCATACGGTCAAAGAGGAACGTGAACATTATTGCTGGCCCGCGCCCATTTGGATCTTGTTCAAGTCCGCCGCCCGTAGCCGAAAGAGAACCACCCCCAGTTCTGACTTTGACCCCAGAAAATGACAAAACACATGGGAGCACTGGCTTTTAGCATTCACCAACTACGAGAGACCCCAAGAAAAGGAACCTTCACGGGGCCTCAAACTGGTCGCAACACTCATCCGGTCGATGTAGCTTCTTCGGTCCACACGACTTGCAGAATGCCAAGGCCCCTCACCATGGTTGCGAAATCCCTTTGCACCGCGAAATGAAACCATGGACATGAAACCATAACGTTTGCTACGGTATTTACAGGGGAACCATCAGAAACCAAGGTTTCTTAGGTGATGCAGCGGTTTGTCCATCCACAGTACTACCTCAGCGTTTGCCCTCCGTACTATGCTAGATTTTGGCCTGGTGCGCGGTATTTAACTGCAGCCAAAGCGACATCAGCACCGGCGCCGGTGCCTCTTGCACCTGCCAAGCTCTTTCATGCACAGCTCATCTCAGTCGAAGGTGAGTTTTTGTGTCATAGCACAGTTTGTCTCAAAATCCTGGGATTGATATCCCTCTCAACAAACCTAGAGAAGTACCCTCGAAATAGACACGCACGCGATGTTTCTCTTGATTCCACCATCATGGGTTTGAACCCGCACAAATCTGGCAACACAGGTTTTGAGCAGCCTTCCAGCCTTGACGCGTTGATCCCAACCATGTCTTCAAATGTCTGAACCAAAGCTGAATCCCTTCAAACAAGAAATCGGAACAACACAAACAACCCAAAACAAACACCTTTCCCTTGGTTCAAAAAAGTCAGCCCAAACCTTTCCTTTGGTTCAAAATAGCCTCGCGCACGAAAGCGCGAGCTCGTGCGCCTTTCCGCAGCGGCACACACTGCAGCCTTGCCTCGGCGAAATCGTGCGAGTCGACCAGATGGCTGGTTTCCGATTTTCCTCAGTTGTCTCTTAAGGACCTCGCAATAAAAGCTTCATCTTTTGGGGCCAACATGGACCAAATCAGGGAACCAAAAGGTCAGATAGGGTCGCTTGCTTTGGGCAACTGAGATTCGTGTTCTCTTGGTTTCCGATTCACAAAACCCCAACAGCTCAATAGCTCGGATCGTCGAGCCAGAGAGCTTCTTTGTTGCGGGCCGAGCTTTTGTACTAATCTGAGTAGGGACCTGAACGCTGCTTGTCTGCCACCCCTAAACATGCGTGGCTGACCATTTCTACCAACCCCCAGAAATCTTCTCATCATGTGGTACCCAAAGCTGGCGCACCTCGTCTTTTGGCCCCCAATTAAGACTCAGCAATTTTGAAGGGCGCATCCACGTTGCTTTCCTTCGGACAAGATTACTTACCCAAAGATTTCGGGTAGTGCACCCTCCGCCCCTCTTTATACTCAGTTGCCCAAAGGACCTGGAAATAAAAGGTTAACCTTCTGAGACCATGACTCAAAATGGACCAAAATGAGAAAACCAAAAGGTTAAAAGGCTGGCTTTGGGCAGCTGAGTATAGGAAATTTGGGTTGGTGGAGATTCTGTTCCTTCTCGCCCTCCTCTTCGGTATCATCTACGCCTCAAAAGACCCCCCCCCCCCCCCAATAGTCCACCGTTCGACCCCACCCCGTCTGTTTTTGGGCCAAAGAAAGCCCTTGTAGAACTCCTCCAAGGCATCCCTCTTCCTTCAAAGGGTCAAACACCCAAGCACTGGCTTGTTTTGACCCAGGTTTCTTTTGGGAGTCTGCAAGGGAGCTCCCTAGGATTTGCGAGAAGAGGTGTTCCGAAGATCTCACTTCCTGAGTAGATCGGCCTAAATTTATAAACATCAGTTTCTTGGTTTACCGCTAATATGGTCTTCCCAAAAAGTGACCTCAGGCCAGAAACTCAGGATTGGGAAGTGAGTTTCTAGCAGTTCATGGTGCGCATCTGTTGGGAGTCCTGTGGAAAATCTTGAAACCAAGTAGGCCGCAACAAAACACCAACCTGACATGAGGAATCTCCAGGTAAAGGACCTACTTCTTGGCGAGCCCGTTTTGCCCCCAAATCGGTGATGTACAATCGGGGGTTCTTCAAGAAGTGTTTTTTTGGTTGCTCTTCAAACCGACCTGAAGAGGGTACTGAGCCTCGAACAACTCTCACACACACACAGACACACACTTGAAACATACCTGTAGGGAACCATCTTTTATGGTTCCAAAGCACAACCATCTGGAATCTGGAACCCTCCGCCAAGTCAGCACCCAAGATGGCCAACCCTTCGTCACTTCTCTGAAGCTGCGGCGGGCATGGACTGCCGCATTTTGTGCAAAAGCCGCTCACCATGGAGGTCGCCTGAGAAGATGTTGGGAGGGGTGGGCTGGAAACCTTTGAACATGTCGCTTTGGCTCAAACGAAGTTTGTTTTTCCGAAACGGGGTCAGGCTCTGCCAGACCCGGTCTGGCTTATTTTGCCACCAAAGCAGGGGCCTCCCCTCTGAGAAAAATGGGCGCTACGAGTCGGTTGAACCTTGCATGCCAAATCTAGGGGCCAACATGGGAACCAGACATTTCGCACTCGTGGTGGGTGGGAGAGGGGGGGTGGTGCTGGGATAGGGGTAGGAAGTATTTTTTCGGGTTCCGCTTGCGGACCAAACCTGTTTATATTCCTGGGTTCTCAGCAAGGGCCGAAGCCCGTAGGCAATGAACCACCAAACTGCTAACGTCCTTTTGTCTTCCAAGATTTACTCCGAACTCGGTACTGAAGCCAAACCAACGCTCTACCCTCTGGATCCCGGTAACCCTCCCTTTCGGCCACCTGGGCATGCCTCCTTCCAATCTATCTATCCGTTTTGAAAAGGGTTGAAGGGAAAGCGAAAGTGACACCGCTCATTTGTGTTTCAAGCACCCGAGGAACAGTCGCAAACGCGCGTACGATCGTGGAGCATTCCCTACCAGCATAAGTTACTCACTCTCAGCCCGGTGGCTTGAGCCCGGTGGTTCGGAGTTTAGAAGCGGGAATGGTCTGAAGGGAACAGGGGTTCGCATCCCAAGCCAATCCAAACTTCCAACTAAGGGTGGCCTGAGGAAGGGTCTTTGAGGGAATCAAAGGCTCCCCAAACAGAAAACAAAGGCTTCTTGAGTCTAGTGTTTTCATCCCAACAAGCTGTCTACGTTTCTCGCGGGAACTTGCTAAGGGAAATCACAAGGAAGCCCATGTAGCCATGGGGAAAAACGCAAGACAACGGAAAATGGTTGGGGTTTTGGGGGACTTTGACGTCCAAAAAAGGGGAAAACAGGAAACGCTCCACTACAGTACTGGGTGGGGTTTAGTGGAATTTAATGGAGATGGCCGTTTCGTGAAGAAAGGTCGGCCGTTTAGTGGAGAAACCAGTTAGTTCCAGCGTTGGGATTACACCAAAGCTGAGGACTCGGCTGTGCTCCCTCTCATGGTCACATGGTCCGCTGGCACCTCGGCAACAAGCGACCCGAATAGAAACAATGGGGAATCATCTCTCTTTGAGATCCGTGTTGAGGGAAGTCGCCAAACATACAACGGATTTAGCGTGCCACACACACAAAACATGGGGTAGCGGACGTTGATGGCTAATTTTACCCATCAACACCATCAACAATAATTCATTTGTGAGTCTGGGTGAATTTTAATGATTTATCCATTCGCTTCCTGTGTGCAGTGGCCAAAAAAGGCACACTAACTCTTGTGCACGAGTAACATTGTAGTCTCAAACAATGACTTAAGCACAGAAACTCGGGAAGCAACGTGCGCATCAGGAACCTTCAGCATGAGCTTGCGAATCCCCCCGTCAAGTCGAACACAAAGCTTGACTCCACTTGCCAACAAAAGGGACAGGGCCCCTATTCGTGCTTCTTTAGGAAAGTCTTTGGACCAAACCAAAGGCGAACCGAAGCGCCAAAGTGTGCTTGGAGACAACAAGCTGTTTCCTCTCATTCGTGAAAGCTAGGGCAGCCAGCAAGCTGTTGCCCCATGCCCGAACATGGCAATGCGCCGCCCATCTGTGGAACAGGTCTCCCTATACTTCCCCATGCATAACACCAAGGGAACTCAAACAAAATGTGGCTCCAGCATCTGATCTTCAAACTGGGCAGAACTCAGATCCCCTGCTAAAAGTTTAACGTTCAGTGGGCCAATTGGAAACCCCCACTAAGCCCTACAAGCCCAAAAACTCAAGGAACCGGATGGCTGGACGCCACCAGGTAAACTGACTAAAAAGGGAAATGCCAGGGACTCCGGTGGAAACGACCCATGACCTGGGCAAAAGGGCTCGATGCCTGATTCAGGAGTCTGGCAGCATGCTTTTGAACTGAACCTATGGTGTCCAGGAATGGGATGGTCAATGTCCCCATTGGATAGATATATACATATATATGTACATATGTATATATATATATATATATTTACATTATATATATATGTATATATTATATTATACACATCCTCAACATCGTGCATATGTTTGCTGTCATAGAGAAGGTAAACAACCAACACATAGCACTGTATTTTACAGTGGGCATCTGCAAGAACGAGGGACACAGATTAGAGTTGACAGCTTCAACTAGAAGAGAAAAGGTAGGCCTTCCGGGGGGGGGGGGTGACCATACACATCCTCAACATCGTGCTAGCCTGGATGTAAGCGCATAAAACGTGTATATCCCGCAGGCATGCGCGCAATTCGGCCTCTAGGAACAAAAGCGCACCTGAGTGTGGGCAGTGAACTTCGAGAGGAACCCCCCCTCCAAGCAAACAATAACCCAGTACCCCCCCCCCCCCCCCCACAACTGTTTTTTCCCATGTCAAACATCCCGAGTACTGTCCAAAAAGCAGCTGTTTGGGGGGGGGGGGGGCTGGACAGAAACAACGAAACAACGCCTTTGAAGCTCTGCAGAAGGATGCAGCACCTTTTGTCAACCAGAACGTGCACTCTCGTGCCTCAAAGACCGGCACCTCGCCATTGCAAGCCTTTGGCCTGCGGGGGATCGCATCACGCGTCGCTTCAACCCTCCAAGGATGGGGGGGTAAGACGGCAAGGGGGCTTCCCCCCAAATGCACTAGGGAGCCGACCAAAGAAGCAAATGTCAGGGCCCGGGCTTCATCATTTGTGTATTCTCCGACTCGGCAAAAGTCACGACTTGCTTTACTGATACTGACCAAGGTACTCGTCCCAGGATTCCACAACAAGTTTGAAGGGGGCGGATTGGGAGGTGCGGTTCAGGGGTGGGGGCGGATTGGGAGGTGCGGTTCAGGGGTGGTAAAAACCCTGCTGGATTGGTCAGGGCCTCTGATCTTAGCCATGCTCTGTGGGATTGTACACCTGGAAATGCAGGCTTGCAAAATCGCTTCTCACCGACTGTTGGCCGACTTGTGCCAATGTGGCAACCTTATCACATCAGCAACAATCCCCGCCCAAATCTTAGAATGCCAACAAACACTACGCCTGAAGATAACCCCAGAAAAAGGAACGGCGGCAACATAAATATGTCACCCAGCTACCAAACAACGACACACACACACACAGCAGCACATGCACTCATGCAATCCGACTACTAGAACCAACAAATTAATCCATCGAATCACGAACAACCAGGCAAAACCAACCCAACAGCCCAACAGCCCAACAGCCCAACAGCCCAACAACACGAAAACCGCGGTCTATCCATTGCCTCACATCTCTCTCATTGACCCGGATCACCGGTGCCTGGCAAACCGAAATGCGGCGACGAATATTAGGGTCAAAAATATTTAGAATTGAAAGAAGGGTCCATCTGTACGATTCTGCGTGATTTTTTTGCCACTTATATTAAGTGTCCGTGGATATGCCTCCCAAAGTTTTCGGAGCTTGCGGCGGATGTTGTGGGAAAAATGTCGCCGGCTGAAGTGCCTCTGTTTACCCCCCGCCCCCCCGCTGCCCTCACTTGTTCCCTCCAATTTCAAGCAAGAACTTTGCGGGCCCAAAGGGCGCAGCCTTCGAAAGCGCGGCATTCTTTTGATTCGACTTCGACTCTTCGACGTTCTGCAGTTTTCTGGGTTCCTCGCCACCTAAGCGCGTTGCCAAACTGGCGGGAAATCGGGGCACGACCTTTCTGCAAGTCACAATCAAACCGGGTATTGACATGGTCTACCCAAATCCCATGTAGGGAATACAAAGGCGGCCGCAGCTGCTTCTGGCAGGGACGGTCCCTGACTAACCTTCATCTACCCGGGTTTTGAGCAAGTGTGCTCAGCTCCACAACTGAACCGCTAAGGGGAATTTTCCCTTTGTCAGGGGTTTCTCAACAGGACTTCAGAGGCCAGAAGGACTCACAGGGAGTCGACAGGGAGGCCGTTTTTTGTTTTGATTTTAAAGGCGGTGCCCTCCTCCCGGCAAAGCCCGCCCAAAAAACCATCGGAAGCACCAACTGGCTGCCAACTTTTGCCTGGTCCACTAGGTGAGCTCGTTGTATCTTTCCCAGTGAGATGGATTTGATCTGAGCAAATGACTATCGTTCCTAACCGGAAATAAGCAATCATCCAGCAGTGGGCCTTCGTCATTGAGTAAATCGCTTCCCAAATGGTCGGGGCTCCTTTTGCCCCATCCGAAACCAACCTTCAACAAACAAGCCAAACTACCCCCAAAAAAACAAAAACAACAACAACAACACAAACGCAACAACAACAGGTGCCCCGTTGAAACCAAGAGCACACATATCCATTCCGCAGAAGAAAAAGAGGAACAAACAAAAACAGCACTAGCCCCGTTCGTCTCCCACGAACTGCCTCCAGCTCGCAGGAGGCCTTCAAGGGCGGCAGCTGCCCGAACTGCGAGGTCCTAGGACTCAGCGAGGAAAGCCGAAGCTTGGCCGCTGCTCCATTTGTGTTTTTGCCCCTGGAAAAAAGGAACATCTTTCCAGTGGTGATCGATTCCCTTAAAACCAACAGGGGAAAGTAAAACATATTCTTAAACAAATGGAAGTGCTGCTGCAACGACCCCTCTGCAAAAAAGGCTGAGCACGAGCTTTGTTTCTGGCTTTTCTGGTTCTGCTGAACACGACTCCCTTGGAAAGCTTGAAGGGAAAGCGTGCGATGCTCTGTCCCGCAGATTTTGACACATTGGTTTCCTTTGAAGGTTTTCAGAGTGGAGGATGTTGAGCGCTTCCTTTCACCCGTTTTTGGTTGGTTCCAACAACATGGGGGTTGATCAAAAGCGTGATATATGGGATGCCCATTCAAGAAAGCCACTACAAACACGATAGTTCCCACTAAACAGGAAAAGCTACCCATGGCCGTTTGGTGGACTGGAGTATTGATCAACCCCCCCATGGTTAGCTATAACGGTCGTTGTTCAAAAAAGGGGGACCGAAGTCACCAAACGGACATCCTTTTCGTTTATGTGGGCCATGGACATGGTTCCCATGACACACAACTTGGCCATCCGTAACGCTGAAGTTGGTAGGGATGGTCATGGACCCTTGGATTATTTTCAGCCCTAAGCAACTGACAGCATGCCCTATGTTCGGTTGGCTTGTGTTTAGTTCGCGCCGAGCACGTCGGTGACCGTGGAAGGTTTTGGCAGCGTATCTTCAAATCTCATGGCAGGGGGAGCAAAACGGCCACATGGCCCAAAACAGGGGTCCCAAGCACTATTTGTTGTTGTGTTTTTGAAGTGCCACAGCATCCCCCTAATCATTAGGCCCTAATCCTGCATCCGAAATGCATCTGTTGTTCACCCAGCATACGCTTGCAGCTTGCTCAGTGCCCAATGGAGGGCTCGGTCTCGAAAACTCCTGGCCATTGTCTTCTGCCGCACGGTGAGGCTGCAGCACGAACCATTCCGTGCTTGGATCCAGCAGGGTAGCCTGCAGCTCGCCAGTCCCCGCTCGGTGAAGCGAGCACCGCATCAAGGGTCAAGGCTATGGCTCGCTCCGCTGCCAAGACTTGTGCAAGTCACCAGTCCGTTGTGCCCGCAGGTACCTCGATCGTCCGGCACTCAGGCACGGGTGCACACACGTACACACACACACACACACACACACACACACACGTACACAAACACACGTACACACACAAACTGTTTTGGGCGGATGCAAAGCAGGCATGTACGGAGCTAGCGGGAAAAGTTTGACGCACATCGTCCGAGTGCTCAAAGATTGGACGAGTGGAAGAGTGGTCAAGGATTGTACATTGCAAAATATGGACACTACTGTGGATGGACGAAATCCTGCACCACCTAAGAATCATTGGAATGTTGATTCTCCTTTAAATACCAACAAACAATGATTTCCCATGGTTTCAAAGTGGTGCAGGATTTCGTCCATCCACAGTATTAGCCAAAGGCGGGCAGTCGCTGCTACCGGGGGGCACCCCCCCACCCCTCCCCCCACAATGCAACCGAATCAGGGACCCATGCTGGCCAACATGCCAGAAAGCTCACGGTCGTTTGTGTGCGCGGTACCTTTTAGTTGCGGGGGCGAGACGGGACAACTCAAACTCCCCCGCAACCTGGGGTTGGGATATTTCTGAAGAGAAAGCTCTGTTTCACTTCAGTTTGCGTTTAAAGTTAGCACAACAGTCTTGCCCGATGCTTCCTGTTGCCGTAGTAGATAACAAAAAAAACATCATGTAACACCAAGAGGTAAAACAAGCTGGCTGTTTAACTACTATAGTGGCTTGCCTGGAAGCACAGGGTTCGACTTCTTCAATGGCACTTCCAGGTTTCCTTTCGGGGTCTCACCATCCAAGTGCCCGAGTTTGAGGCAACTTCTCGGAGCGGAGCGAAACTGCTGGGCACCCGAAACTTCCTGGGAGAAAACCGCACCGAAGCCTTGGTTGGGGGTTGTTAAAGAGCAACTGGACTACTTTTGGAGACCCCTGTCAAGCTCATTTTTGGGGAACAAAGCGGGTTCATAGTCTTTGACTTCCCTCAGGGGCTTAAGGCGCTATCTGGGTGAACTGAAATCATCCAGCCGAAAATCAGGGACAGGACCCTTCATCATGCAATGAATGAGTCAACACAAAGTAGTACTGGAGGTATCCCCAAACACCCCCAAAACCCTCTGGAACCCTTCACAACCTTCCCTGCAAACTGCTCCCAACCACCCGACCCTGGGCAGCGACAGAGAGCCCTAGCTTTCTGCTCGCATGTACAGCAGCCGAGGGTCAGAGAGTTGCCCACAGAGTTTGGCGTCAGAGTCATCGCGTTGATGTCGACCTGAGCAATGGACCCCCACACGCTTTTTCGGGCCCAGAAACAAAAGGGTGAATTGGACGTCCAGAAAGCGGGGGTGGGGGTGGAGAAAAGAAGAAAGGGTTGGGCCCCCACTCGACTTTTTGGTCTCAAAACCCCAAGCTGCCATGGTGGCTGGGCATCGAGGTTTTGAGGAAGTTGACATCAAAGGCAAGAGACCCATGCTTCGATACTTGACTTGGTGGGTTGACTCAACAAGGGTCCAATTCGTTTGCCCCCCCCCCCCCCCCCCAAAAGGGGGCCTTCAATCCCAAAAGGACCAGAGCCTATTGTGATGCCTCATGGAGGCTTCTTTTTGGAAATCCTAGTCTAGGTCCTCCAGTAGAGAGCTTAGAATAAGGGTACCGTTTCTTTCTTCGGTTTTGTCTATTTCAGTAGGGGAACCCAAAACCCCAACCCCAACCAAGGGGTATGAGAGGTCGGGCACCAATTGCTGGACCTAGACTGGTTTTTCCTTGCGGGGCCGGGCCATCGCCGCTGACGAGCTCTCCCCGCGGGTCCCGGGCCGTCGCAACGGATCTGTTCGATGGAGTGCCATCCCCCGCCTCGGTACGTGACCGAGTCCGGGTGGGAATGAAACGGTTTTGGGGATTCCAATAGAAATCATGGGGGATGGTTTGTAGGGCTCATTCCTGGACACGTTGTTTGAAAGGAAAACCAAGTGAGCTTATTCTCAGCCAAGCGTGTCAAAAGGCAACCTCTGTTCACACCATGTGCATCTGTGGCTTGAGAAAAGCCATGGGGTTGCTTGAAAGCGCAACCATGAAGGACACCATTCCTCATATTAGGGTTTCAGCAGAATTTCTATGGTACGTGGGGAGTTGACAAAACTCGGCCCAACTTCTGAACCCCCAAAAGGGGCCCCGTTTCCGAACGTGCGGAGAAAAAAAAACAGAGTCCCATAGGCAGGCATATGGACGGCTGGCTGAGGCCCATGTACGGAATCCATGTCAGCTTCAACAAATGTGGAACAGGTCCCAAAGGAGCATTTTGTCACCCACCTACATGCAGTCGCTTGCATAGCCGTCGGAGCACATTTGCTCGATCTTGTTTTAGCCTTCGTGTCCTCTTCAACTACCTGGGGGTTGTCGCCCCACCAGTGCCGAACCCGTGTCAGATTGGCACTTGCACCTATCACTTGTCTTCAACTTGCGTCAGGTTGGCACTTGCACCTATCAGTCTCTTGGCTGTGGCTGGAACAAATGCACCAAAAATGGCACCTTGGAAAATGGAACCAGAGACTAAAACCGCGTAACCCTAGCCTAACCCTAGCTCTTGAATTTTGAGCCACAGCCTCTTCAACTGGCAAGGCAAGCTTTCCCTCACAGCAGCGAAATCGAAACAGCACGCGCCTTGGCGCGCATCTGGGTATGGGTCAAAAATAAGCCACCACAAGAACCGCAGGATTTAGTCCTTGTTTCCATTTACCAGGGTTCCATTTTGTGTACCTATTTTTGACTCACACCCATCCCAAGGGCCATCCATCCGAGTGCGAGGCGTTGATGGGGACGTATCTGGTGTGCAGCTGGCCGCCCTCAGGTTCAACATGCTCCCGTCACGTTTGGAGGGAGGGTGTTTTCACCAAGCCATTGCCAGGATAAGAAGAGGAAGAAGACGAAGAAGAAGAACAAGAAGAAGACAAAGAAGAAGGAAAACACCACACCAGCGTTGTCCCAACTGAGCCGTGGTGTCCTTATATACCCTCTGAATCTGCATTGTGCTTCAAATGTGGGCCCAAACCAAGGCTTCAAGTATGGGTTACTGAAAGCGCCGATTTCAAAAATGACATCTTATGAACTCATATTACATTGCTATCTCCAAGTTCTGCAACTCCAACATTAGAAAACAGGATTCTTGTTCAAAATGGAGGGTTGGCCAGTCCTAATCCATCATCCCTGTAGGGAAGCCAACAGAAAGGGGACCGGTTCCTTGCGTAACTCAGGGAAGGATGAAGGATTCCCCGGGAACAGCCCAGACTGTTTCTATACCAAAACCCGAATTGGATCCCCGGCATAGCTCTCAGCTCTCAGCTCGAAACCTGCAGGTGAATGGACCATCATAGTCACCCGTGCCCCGGAAAAGAGGTGGCCCTGGGATTGAAACCAGAACAATGGTTGGGTTCATATTTCACCATTGTTTACCGATTGTGATTTTTTTCTGCTACACTGGGTCCTTGCCATTCTTTTACTGGCTCACTTCCCCTTTGTGGATTGGTCTTTACTGGCTGACTTCCCATTTGTGGCTTGGTCCACACAAGTCTAAGCTCTTTGTTTTACCACCAACAATGGTCCAAACCCAAAAAGCAAAAGGCGGCGAAAGTCCGAAACGGAACTCAGGCAGTGAGTTCCATTTTTCGAGCCTCCAGTTTTTCCACAGAGCCTGGTGCAGCAGTGCGGGTGCTCGGCTCCTCCCGACTCTCGACTCCCGACTCCCGACGCCGAGCCGCTGGAGTGGGCGGTGGCAGCGTCGGCCTCGGAAAAAACAAAAAGAACAAATCCGCGCGACGAGTGAAGGGTCCAGCCCGGTGGGGTTCCCTCAGGACACGGAACTCCGAAAAGGCAAGAAGGGAGTTCCCTTGAAATATCTCACTTCCTCAGTGGATGGCCCAGAAAAAGGGCTGAACATTGTGCTTAGCACTAAAATGGTCTTCTAAGAAAGTGTAAAGTCCATGAACTCAGGAAGTGAGATTTGTCTGCCTGCTAACTTGAAGAACGCGGTACGGATTGTAGGGGGCCCTTTCTGCAATACCGTAGGAAGATTCCCAGCCCCTATGACAGGGGAGCCCTTCGTTATCGCCAACTTTGAAATCTGAATCTAAAATGCCACATGTCCCAACTTTAAACAGGTCAAATAAATGTCCCCAAAAGCAACACACCCCGTTGAGTTCACAGTTGCAAAGCTTGAATATTATATTCGCCTTACTTTAAACGCAACTCAACCAGGTACACAACCACCAACCACTATGCCGCACTATGCCCAATGGGTTTTGCTTCATGGGTTGAAGGGAAACCAAAAGGACGCCGCTCTTTTCTTTTGGGGGGGGAAGGGTCCCGTATTTTGACACAGACCCAATAGAAGTTTTCCTGGGCGCTGAAGATTTAGAGGTCTCGTGGATTTCCTCTAAGGCCAGAATGATTAAGATTCCCCTATAACTTTATTTACCTTTGGGCTAGGTCCTCCAGTAGAGAGGTTAGAATAAGGGTACCCCTTTTTCTGTAGTCTAATTTAGTAGGGGAACCCTCCCCCAAAAAGGGGTAAAAGGCCACTACTGGGGGACCTAGTGGGGGTTGGTTCAAAGGGAAACCAAACCGAAAACCACCATTTTCGGGGACACCCCTCTTTTGACACATGCTTGTTTGGGAGTGTCTCACGAGGAATTGGCAAAATGGCAAGGGTGTTCAGTTGCTTTCCATTGAGAACTCCCTATTTGGTTTTGAGAGTACCCCACACACACACACACACACCCAAACCAACTTGGAGTTCCAAAAAGAACACACCTGAGCCGTGCCAAATACTCTTGTGTAAAAAGCGGTCCTATAAACTTGCTTTCGCGGACCCTTTCGCGATGCTTTCGCGACCCCATGTTTTGCTTTCGCGGGCTTTGGTTTCTTTAGAATTGCTTTCGCGACGCTTTCGCGGCGGAGCGTCACACAGCATGCAGGCTTTCGCGGGTCTTTCGCGGCGGGACCTTCTTTGGTTACTTTCGCGATAAGCTTTCGCAAGCTTTCGCGGCCTGCGTTTTGGCATTCGCGGGGATTCTATAGGACACCCCCCTTTACTACTTTGTATTGTCAGGGTTTCTGGCGCTGCTCACCTGTTTCTGGCAGTTGATTCATTGATTCCAGAACGGCTTGCCTTCCAAAAGAAAGAAACAAGGAGATGCGCCAGCGTCCTGGGATTTCTGTCGCCGTACCCGTTTCTTAGGCTTTAAAACAAGCAAAAAGGACATCTTACGTAAAACCCCTTGCATAAAAACCTTGAACTCCTCGAAGTTTCAAGGAGTCAGGTCCGGGAGTCGGGTGAGATGGCCCTTACTTTCACTTCAGCCTTTTTGGCAGGCGCTGCGCTCCTCTTGGGAAGGGGGTAACCCTTTGAAACCCCCAAAAAGGGTAGGACCAAGTTCGCGGACGTCCCCTGAAGTCCCCTTCTTGGGAGTCCTCTTGTTTGGGGCGCCTTTTGTTCTGCCCATAGATGCACCTTCCGCTTGGAAATCCGCGACCGCGGCGCTTCGGATTGGGGCGCCGAGCGCTTCCAAGGAGCCCCCGAGCACATCTGGGGGGCCGCCAGAGATGGCCGAGACGTCGGTGCCTGGACGTGGATGGAGGATGGCTGGGGTTTATGGAACGCAATGGGATGGGCGGATGGATTGATTGGGATGTTTGTTTGGATAGATGGTTTCTGGATGGATTCTGGATGGATTCTGCTGCTTGTTGGGGATTTGAGGTGATGCTTATCTTGCTGGTGCGACAGGCAGGGAATGAGAAATGGAATGATCCCAATAAACCATCCCCTGGTTTCCTTTAAGGAAATCCCCAGGTTCATTCCCTCATTCCCCACTGAGCACCAGCAAGTTATGGAAAAGGGATCCTGAGAAGTCGATTCGCCTGGCCTGTCCAGTCGAGCTTTTGGACGTTCTTCACGATTTCTTGCACCTGCGCCGGCTGAAAACAACAGGTGGCTCCCTCGGGCAGGCGATCTTCCATGGATCCCTCAAGGCCTCAAGCACTCAGAAAGGCTTATTGGGGTGCGTCTCTTTTTGAGGGTGCCCCTTGTTTTTGTGGTTCAAAGGGAAATGAACTGGAAACCAGCTGGTGATCCCTAGGTGGCCTATAACAAGACTGACAGGGCCTGTTTGGCACATCCATTTCACAATCGCTCAACCTCAGAGAACCTCAAATTCGCCCTCGAGGAACACATCCTTTCACAGGACACCACCAAAGGTTCAACACGGTTCAACGCGCGAATCTTCATGCAAGCTCGGGAATTCTAGGCAAATCCTTATGCTGTACTTCACCAACCGACACTGAGAGAGATTTTTAGGGAAGACCCTTCATGGGTGACTTCGCAACTTTAGTGAGGTCGTTGTAATTTGCCTATCGACTCTCGACTGACTTCAACAATCAGAATGATCTCGACCAAAGCAGCTGACGAAAGAAAGAAAAGAAAAGACAAGAGCCTTTGCCCGCATTCGCCAAGCCCAAGGATTCACTCGAAGCTGGGGGTCCAATAGTTCTCGTCAACATTTGTGCGCCCTGTTGGCCCTGCCAGGGGCTATGGCTATCCTGGGGGAAGAGCCAAGGATAAGCCCTGAAGGAGGCCGTATTCATGGGATAGGTCATAGCCCGCCCGAATTCCATAGGCCCCTTGGAGGTCCACCACTGTAGCTTGCTTGGTCGGGTGCCAAAATTTGCGCTTCTTTCTGGGCCACTGTTTTCATTGGGGCGGCTGTTCTTCCCACTCACGCGGGAGAACCCTCCGACCTTCAAGGCCTTTTGCAACTTGTTAAAGGCTCAAAACGCGAATGAAGCTATGAAGGCCAACCCCTCCCCACTGCTTCAGTTGTTTTTTGTTTCCGCGTGCAACGCACGCTGAGATGGAAGCGTGAATTGTTCTTGTTGTTGGTTGTGTCTTTGTTTCGCGTTGTTCTGCTTCTTCTTTCCTGTCTCTGGTTTTCTTTTGGGTTCCCGGGCTGCTCTTGCTTTTTGGTTCGGGGGGGGGGGGGGGGAGAAGAAGCCGGTGGTTTTCTCTTGGTTCTTGGCCGCTCTTGTGGCCCTGGCCTCCACCACCTTGGGGATGTGCTTCGTGACCTGCGCGACAAATGCGCCACTTGCGCCCTTCTTGGCAAGGGGGGCCGGAACCATACTCCACAAGTTTGAGCGCAAACTCACATTTGCTCAAGGTTCCTGGAAAAAAACACATATGTCCAGTAGATTCCCTTTGCAACCAACAGGGGGAAATGACAAATATTTGTTTCGGCAAATGCAAGCAGAAAGGAGGTCCGCTGCACCAAAACGCATCTCTCCCTCTTCAAAACCGAGGGTTGCAAGCACGTGATGCTTCAAACCTCCCAAACTAATCTTATTTAGAATGGCGCAAGCCCATTTTAGGTGGGATCCAAGCAGCCTTGGGAGGGTGTCTGTTTACTCACTTAATTGCGACTCAGACATGTACTTGCGGACGGCTGCTTGCGGCGTTTTTGGGCTCTCGCGTCTTTCAGCTGCAAGAACCAGCTGGAGTTGCAACCTGTACAACTTGACGTCCTTGCGGCCAGAACAGCCCAAGATATCTTGCCTTCCGGGCTCCGAAAAGAGCCACAGGGGAATCTGAGCAGTTTCTCAGCTTCAAAACTGTTGTGCTGTTCTTTAACCTGCTTCGAGCCAGGTTTTCTCCAACCCCCGCTCAAAAGGAACCCTTTCCTTCGCCACTGGGATAGTTTGCACATCTCCGCACCAGAAGGAGACTCAATCGCACAACGGTCAAAGAGTCAAAAGGGTGATATTTTGATGTTGGGTCCACCCACAACTTATTTTCTGGGTCATTGGTGTTGATCATGTTTCAGGCCAAATGGCCTCATGTTTCAGGGTCTTCTTCAGAGGGAAGACCGGTAAAACCTTATTCGTTGGAGGGCAAACCGACCGCTTTAGGCCTGGACCATGAGCCCTCTTTTTGTAGTTGATTTCAAAGGGGAAGCCTTCCCAAAGACAAGGCAACAAGTGCTGGGGGTCTGGATGGGTTTCTCTCGACTCAAAGGGACCTCGAAAACAAGGCGACAAACAAGCTCTGGGGGTCTGGCTAGGGGGGGGGTTCTTCCTACCCAACCGGATCTCGGGACTCAAAGCACCTCCTGGACATGGATCTCCGGATGCTCCACTATCCTCTCTTGCACCTGGCGAGAGCGGAGGTTCTTCAAGCCAAGAGAGAAACACCAGTCTGAGCAAAGATTTGGTTGTCGACTTGAATTGAATGCGTTGCTTTTTGAGGTTACCTTCTTTCTGTGGTGTTCAAGGGAAACAAAGGGACAACTACATATACATGTTTTGGTTTTTCCTTTTTTTTTCTCCTTTTTGTTTTTTCTTCTTTCGGGGGGGGGGGGGTAAAAAAAGACAAACCCTAAACAAGTTAAAACAAGGACATGTCCTTGAGAACAAGGCCCAGGATTGGCAAGACTCGAAGTGCACCAGGTCGCCATCTCAAACTTTGAAACAAACAAACGGAAGCCGACCAAATAGGCTTTTCGGAACCACGGGAAGCCTCATGGATGACTCTTGAGAAAAAGGGCATGGGTTGCTGGTGCATAAACAAAACGAAGGATTGACCTGAACCATCCGGTGTGGTTTTCCTCTTCAGGGATCCCTTCATTCTTTAACCCCCCTCTTGCCCCGAGAGCCAGTAAGATGTTGGTTTGCTTTTTGCGCCCCTGCTAAAAGTGACAAACTTTTAGTCAATATACCCGCACCTGTTGGGTTTCTAACGGCCTCAGCTGACCTGCACATGAGAAGATGGTTGGACCTCGGCATGAGCGACTTCCAGATGGACGCGTGTTGCGCCTGGACGCAAGGGACCTCTATGATCCTCTCGCGGGTCTCGATCACGGGTT
The DNA here is from genome assembly GCA_963377175.1 of Effrenium voratum. NCBI lineage: Eukaryota > Dinophyceae > Suessiales > Symbiodiniaceae > Effrenium > Effrenium voratum. Next base: position 245,057 of record CAUJNA010002224.1, on the reverse strand, counting down.
TCTTCACCTGAGTCGAGTCGAAACCGATGTCGAGTGGGTGAAACAAAGGTTGGTGTGTGCCAGGCCCTCCATTGAACAAAACAAGCGCCAGTTGGAAAAACAACCCCTCTTGGCTCCCATGTAAAGGACCCAGTTTAAACCCCAAGGTGGCAATGAACAGGGGCCGCTTCAGAAGCACCTCCTTGGACCCGCAAAAACTTTAGGGTTTTTAAATGATACGCAGGGGAGGTTTTGATGGTGAGATCCTGGCCCGAACCCATAGGCTCGATCTAGGTTTCTTTGGACCCCCTAACCTATACCCCCCCGACACCGTTTTTTGAATGAAGATGGCCGGGACCAGGTTCAATTCTTCAGACCACTCATGGGGATGGACACCCAGACACAGAACTCAGAACATTTTCCCATAGGACCTATAGCAGGGTTGTCCTTTTGCTTGGCATACCTTGAAAAACGGAAGCCTACACTCATCAGCAGGGTGGGAATTTGCCACCTCCGGGAGTTAATCGTTTCCGCGCGGTACCAAAAAGGAAGGGCCCTTCCCACCGCCCAGATTCCCTTTCGGTTCTGCAAGGTGGGTCTTTGACATGGGCAAAAAAACGGAAAACCAAAAGCCAGTGCCGCATGAGCCCGCTCAGTTCATGGCCAACGCTCTGTGTGCACATGCTACGTCTGAACGTATGCGTGTATGCATGCATGCAAGCATGCATGTATGCCTGTGCGTGTATGCATGTATGCATGTATGTATGTATGTATGTATGTATGCATGTATGTATGTACGTACGTACGTATGTATGTGTGTGTACATATGTTCGTACGTGCATACACAAGTGTGTATGTGTGTATGTGGGTTTGCGTGTTGGTGTATATATGTATGTATGTGTGTACGTGGGTATGTGCGTATTTGGGCATGCGCATATGTACGCATGCATGCATTTTTGTATGGATCGATAGATGGGTGGATGTGTGTATGTGCGTAGGCGCGTATGTGTGTATGTGCGTGTGTGCGAATGTGTGTTTGGTTGCATGTATGTTTGTAGATATCTATTTGTGTATGTGTCCGTGTGTGTACGTGTGTTTGCGTAGTGTAGGTGTCTGTACTTGTGGATCTGCGTGTGCATTTCTATGCATGTGCATTTGAGTCTTGAGTGTACGGGTGTATGAGTATGTATGTATGTATCTATCTATCTATCTATCTATGTACCCTGACATTCAAAACCCCTTTTAAACAAAGGGGTTCTATTAACCCCCCTTTCTTTCTACCGTCGAGGCAGGGAGGGGGACTTTTAGGGTCACCCAGGTTGGCACAAATGTGTTTTTTACACTCGGCGAGTTCACGCCAACCTTGCGCGGGTAGAGCAATTGCAACCCGTTCCCCATTAACTGAATCTAGGTGCTTTTTGATCTTTAGCTTGGTGGATAATAGCCAGCGAAGCTAACAACTGCTACCAGCACAAAAGCACTACGTAGCGACGCGGTGCAATAAAAAACCTACAAAGTGCCTGAGTTTGCGAGTGAGTCGGATGAGCATGTTTGTAGACACCTTGTGTGCACCCAACCAATGACGAATCAACAAATATGTCAGACCAACACTGCGTGTGCGTTTCAGAAAAACCTGTGCGCTGATTGAACGACGTAGCGTTGTGTCCAGGACATTGCATCTTCATCCAAAAAGCAATGAGTCATTCTTGGGTTTTCCCCTGCAAGCCATTGTTGACTACCAAGACCTCAATTCAGTAAGATGCACTGCTGCAATTACTAGGTGAGCCAGCCGAACGCTGGAGACAAGTTGCGGTGGGTCCGGATCCGGTCGAGCTGGTGAAAAAAACGCATCATGGGCAACTGCAAAAGGTATATATCAGAGGTTCTTGTCAACACAATCGATTCTATAAAGCCTTCGAAAGCTTCATGGATGAATTCAAGAGGCATGTGCCTTTTGGGCAAACAAGCCGCTGAGGGCGGACGGGTTGACTCACAAGCTCAGGTATCACGGAAAAACATCGGTTTTGGGGTGTGCGTGGTTCACGCAAAACAAAGGGGGTTCGCGCAGAATAAAGAGGGTGCACGCTAAGTTCACAGTAGTTTCACGGTCCTATTATATTCTTGCAGCACTGGCATGCCGATTGCGCGTGGCAAATACAACTTCTTCCCCGATAGTATAGCGACGCACTCATCACGTACGAGCTTCCTATGCAATGCAGCGCTGCAAGCTGGCTGGGCACGCGCGCACACATGGCATAGCACTCGAGTACGCGGCTCATATGGTCATGTTCATAAAGAATAGTCAAGTGCAAATTCATGGCCGGGCCGCCCAGCCAATTCTTGTAAGGGTCACCCAGCACGCGGACGCACACATGGCTTACTTCTGATGCCTTCTGGCTACATGGGGCATGAAAAGCAAGCAGGAGCTCTACACATCCAATGAGCACGGTCAACGCAGCTGGCAAGCACGATCAGCAATCTAACCATCGCGGCCATCGGAACAAAATGGCGTGTGAGCACCAGATCGCGCTTCCGGCGAAGGAAACGCTTTAGATCAGAAAGTCCTGCGTGCCTCCAGCCATGGGGCCCCTGCGACACCCATATCATAGAAAACCACGCTGTGCACCAACGCTACATCCTGTAGCTTTCATTTAAGCTGGCACGCATCATCCCACCGGGCCTGAGAAGCAAGCAATGTCAATTATACAAATTCTAAACGTCATGGATATGTCACGCTGGGATGCTTGGCCCCCCCCAGCAAATTCACGAATAAACGACTCCATCATTCAACTTCACAACTGATCAGCGTATGATCTATGTCAATGTGTTAGTCCAAAGGGCCCTACAGGAGGGCAAGTGAGTTTGAGGAGCAACCTAAGCCTAAAACTAAACCCTAAACGGGGGGCAAGTGAAACCCAAAACCTGAACCCTAAAGTGAGGGTGTGAGGGCATGTTAAGCCCAAAACTAAACCCTAAACGGGCCGGGGGGGGGGGGGGGTTGAGGGCAAGTTAAACCCTAAACCTGAACCGTAAATGGGGCAAGTTGAGCCAAAGGCTGGAAAGAGACCAGAAAGTGCACCAAAGTGGTTCTGGGCGAACCACACGTGCTGCGTGTAGTTGTAGCAGTGGAAGTGGTAGTGGTAGTGGTAGTGGCAGTGGTAGTGGTAGTGGTAGTTGTAGTAGTAGCAGTAGTGGTAGTAGTAGTAGTAGTTGTAGTAGTAGTAGTAGTAGTAGTAATAGAAAGAAACGCTGACTGCGCACTGGAAACGCCCCCTGGGTCAAAAAAAATCAATGCCAAGAAAAGTGTTGAATGTGAATAAAGCTGACTGCGCACTGCCCTCCCCCTCCTCCCCGGACAGCCGGGGGAGTCTCAAATGGACAATGACCGAAGTTTCCTGACATTAAAGGTAACACATTGACTACAACCAAAAGCACCGCGCAAAGAGACTCAATTGTTGAAAAAAACGTAAATGTCAAGAAAGAGGGCTCCATAAATGATAAATGCCGGGAAAACGCGCAATGTCAAACAAGAATGTGCTTCCCCGAATTGTATGGTAGCACACTGCACGAATACCGAAAGCATACTCTTAATAAAGCAAACAGTGTTTTTTAATGTCAAACAACACGGAGCCATGGGTATGTAACTATAGATGGAGGGATGGATGGATGGATGGATGCATGCATGGATGGACGGATGAATGCATGGATGGATCGATGTATGGATGTATGGATGTATGGATGTATGGATGTATGGATGTATGGATGTATGGATGTATGGATGTATGGATGTATGGATGTATGGATGTATGGATGTATGGATGTATGGATGGATGGATGGATGGATGGATGGATGGATGGATGGATGGATGGATGGATGGATGGATGGATGGATGGATGGATGTGTGTTGTGCATGCATGCACATGTGCATGTGCATTTGCATGTGGGTGTACGTCAGTGAGAACGTAAGTAAGTATGCATGTGTGTGTGTGTGTCTGTGTGTGTCTGTGTGTGTCTGTGTGTGTCTGTGTGTGTCTGTGTGTGTCTGTGTGTGTCTGTGTGTGTGTCTGTGTGTGTCTCTGTGTGTGTGTGTGTCTGTGTGTGTGTCTGTGTGTCTGTGTCTCTGTCTCTGTCTCTGTGTCTGTGTCTGTGTGTATGCGTGGCATGCATGTATGCATGTAACTATGACGTGTATGCATGTATGTATATTTGCATGCGTGTATCTATGTATGTTTGTATGTATGCATGCATGAATGCATGTACGCTTGTGCGCATGTTATTCATTGTGCATACCTTTCCATCGTCGGTATACATTATGGTTGTGTGTCAAAATAAGAAAGCCTCATTAATTTAAAGTTATAAACAGCAACAGACAGGACAGCCTCCTGGAGGTTGCCCATGTAGAAAAACATGCATATAGTCTTGGAATGGGAACCCAGGATTATGAAACCTGTGGTTGACTTTTCATGTGGGGTCCCATTCAAGAATCCATTACAAGGGAAAAAGCACCTTTTAATCCACGAGGTCTTGTTTTCTTCGGCCGCATTCCTTCCGAGGCACGTGTCGTACGATCTCCTGGATATGCACCTTGGGCACCTGACGAAGGAAACAAGACAAAAGTAACAAGGGACCAACAAAAAAGGACCAATCTAGGGGCCAGCTTACATACCCCGGATGGACATAGCACACCTATAGGCCTTATTTCGGATGGTTTTTGTCAGTGACTCATGGTTGGACACATCCACTCAGGCGGAAAAGGAGGTGGGCCCTCCCATATCGAAACGAACCCATGCAAGTGGTGTTTGCTGTTTTTGCCTTTGCTTTCTATTTCATAATATGAACTTATTCAACCTTCCTCCCTACAGTGGCCTGCACAGGTAGCTTCCGCGAAGCGTTCTATTATTCGAAGACCGCTTCCGCAAGCTTCCGCACGGGTTACCTGAAAATCGAAGAACAAACAACAATCCAAACCACCACTGAAAGATCGAACAATCCTAACCACCAAGAACCACAATCCGAATCCAAGGAGAGCCGGCCACGCCGGAAAACGAAGAAACGCGCCTCCACTACCTTCTCGATG
>CAUJNA010002224.1:0-235000 GCA_963377175.1 Effrenium voratum | reverse complement strand
CAGAGTTGAAACAAGACCACTGGGGCTTGAAGGGATATTGCTACCCCGTAACACTCCCCCTTGATGAGTTTATATAGATTGGTTCAGGGATTTAAGCCCTGCCTGTTGACATCAAACGAACAACGCCCAAAAAAAAGACAAATTTACTGGGTGGTTCTACTACTTAACCAAAAGTCAGTGGGTGAAACGAGCGCTGCTCAAGTGTTGTCTTCCTCGCCACTAAGGGAAGATCTAGGCAACCCTCCTTGAAAGCTTCGCAGGGGTTGGTGGGGTTGGTGGTCATAAGCCCCCCCCCGATGTCAACCAATGGGTCACCAACAACAATGCATACCTAAGTGTTTTAAAGTTCGTGGATATCTCCGTTGCAATGTGGCAACCAGCAAGGGTCGCGCTACGGCCGGCGGGCTTGCTGCCATTTTGTGTGCTGATATTGAATCTGGATTGGTCTTTGACCCACTGCAAACAGTGACGCATTTGGCTAGTTGGTCTCAAACGTATCGTTTCGCACATGGCCGTGTTTTTTGGCTTCCCCTCAAACCAAAATCTGAAGACAACGCACCCATACCCCCTTTTCAAACCTCTGATTCATCATGGGAAAAAAAAAGTCCCAACCTGCGCCGACTTTGGAGCAAGGCGCGTGTCTCTCCACTACCTGCACCACAGTCTGAGGGACTTCCACCACCTGTCGCGAACTCAGGACCCCAACTTTGCAGAAGTCAAGACTCGACTCGGCCAAACGGGAGTGCCGGAAAGCGAAAACGTGTTGCTTGGTTAAAAGAAGAAACGAAAGAAAAGCAACAAGGCAAGAGTCTGAAACAGTCCGCTAAGTCTGGCAATGAAGAGAGGGGTTTTGGGAAAGAAGCTAGCTATGGATTCAATCCATAGGAAAAAAACAATGGTTCCTAGAGGTCCGTCCCTCATTCGAGAACCAAACAAGCTGACTGGGCTGTTCAACATGACCGGGAAATCACTTGAAAAGGGACTCAGACCTCAAGGGGAATGCTAGAGGGGAAAGGGTTTCTGTTGAGTGGGCAAACTAAGTGTCAGATGCCCAGTACCCATGGGAAAATAAGGGCATCCTTTTTTGTTGGTTGAGTATAAAGGGACACCCGTGCCCAAAAAAAGGAAAAAAGGGCACCACCGGGCAACAGAGAAGTGTGTCCAACCAAAACATATTCTTTGATGTCCTTTCCCCCATGGCAGGCTGAAATCAGTTGATGGGATGTGTTCTTTGAAAGGGGCGTTGGCAAGGCCGTGAAGTTCTGGATTCCACATTGCTTTGAAAGGGACGTCACGTCATTCCTGAAATGTGTTGCATACAAGTAGAGGGGAAGGGGACCCGGGGTGAAGGGAAACAACCTGAGTTTCTATGAACTTGGCCCAGTCATGCCGACAGTTCCAGGGTGGATTCCCCTGGGGGTGGCGCAAGTTCCGTATGGGCCTGACCTTGTTGTTGATGCCCATTTTGGTTGCTTTAAACTTTCAAGAGAAACCAAAAGGATAATAATGGGTCTGTGTCAAATAAGGGGACCTTCCAATTGCGTGCATCCATTTCCCTTTCTTTTCAACCCTACAGAGGGCTCCCTCAAACGATGCCTGGAGATCCCATATTTGCTTAAGACGCATCACGCCTTCTCCACCTGGTGGATCTGCGGATGCTCAATGATGCGCTCCTCAACCCTGACATCCTGAAGACAGACCCATACTCATGCAGCAAAAGCCCTTCGGCATTGCAGGGCACGTCGGGCCAGTTTTGGGGTCTGAACAAAAACACCCGTTGGCATAGCTTTCCTTAGCTTCTTGCTGATGAATTATCTCCGTCGGTTTTCGCTTTAGGGCATCCCAGCACTCAAAACACAAACACACAACATGAATTTGTTTCTGGTGTGCCTCAGGCCAAACGCACCGAACAACAACACACAGTGGGGGTCATTACAACAACCTCCTCCCTCCCTTATTGGGTTTTTGTTCAACGAAACACCCTAAAACAACAACGCTTCGATGGGCTCTCACCGCGCGGTTTTTCGGTCCAGAGTTTTCTGTCTGTTCAATGCGTCTTGGGGTTTTTACGCCCACAGACGCTGCTTGTTTTCATCGATGTTCAAATATGCCCTTGGGGCAATGATGATAATGTGTGCGTGAACGTGGATGCTGATCTGGCAGGCATGCACGCAATGATGATAATGTGTGCGTGAACGTGGGCGCTGATCATGTGGCAGGCATGCACGCAATGATGATAATGCGTGCGTGAACGTGGATGCTGATCATGTGGCAGGCATGCACGCAACGATGATAATGTGTGCGCGTGAACGTGGATGCTGATCATGTGGCAGGCATGTACGCAATGATGATAATGTGTGCAATGATGATAATGCGCGCATGCACGCAACGATGATAATGTGTGCAATGATGATAATGTGTGCGTGAACGTGGATGCTGATCATGTGGCAGGCACGCACGCAATGATGATAATGTGTGCAATGATGATAATGTGTGCATGCACGCAATGATGATAATGCGTGCGTCAATGTGGGTGCTTATCATGTGGCAGGCGTGCGCTCAGTCATGAAAGTGTGCCCGTGAACGCAACATACGCCCACTGCTCCAAACCCGCGCGCAGGTCGTCAAAAATGGCCCTGAAACCCTTGTTTACAGTGGGAAACGAAACGCGAAAAGCGCGCGGAAACACCCCATCGGAGGGAACAACAAACATGAATAAACACTAGGTAACTTGGGCCAACTCCTGCCGCACACATGCACACTTTGTCTTTTTTGTTTGGCCCGGAAGGAACCCGGAAAGACGGGCCACAAAAAGATCGCCTGACTCATTTCCGAACGAGTGGATTGGCCAGAAAAAGTCCGAACTCTTTGTTTACCACTAAGACTAAATAGTCCAAACCCAAACGTGACTAAAGTCCAGGAACTCAGCGAGCGTGAGTGTTTTGGGGCACCATGTAAATCTGCAGGAGAGTAAGCAACCATTGCTTCAACGATACTGGTTTTGGCGTATGGCTTTCCAAAGCGGACTTCGGGTCTGGTTGTAACCGAGCCTCGCCTGTGATGAGAAAACATCTTAAAATGCCTAATATCCGGTAAATCAAACACAGCAATTTGACATATGCCGCGCACAAATGATTCCTCCGTTGGAGGTCCGTTTTTTGCCGCCGAGCGTCGATTTTTGGGACGTGCCTCACCTCAGCCAGAAAGCCGAAGGCAGGTTTGAGCTGTGCCATGGTCCCAAGTGGGCTCCCTGTGGTTTTCTTGCATCTCATCCAAGTGGACGTGCAACCCGGCGGGCTCAATAAATGTAGCCTATATAGGCTTGGCAGCTTCCATCTTGTGCACTTTGGATTCGTTTGGGTTCTAAGAGTTTGTTGGAATGCGAAGTTAACATTGGACAAAAGGGTATCAGTCCTACCCAGTTACCGTTCGAAAACAAGTCTAGAACACTATGCAGCAGCACCCAACACGCAACGGAAGCAGGTGCTCTGACTGACGCGGAGGGATTCGTCTTTTCGCACGTGGCTATTGCGCAAAAGAAGAATAACCAAGGGGGGCATTCTAAACTTGGTCAATGGTCAGCCCTAAATCTAGAATTTCCACTATTTCTGCCATCTTCATGTTGGGCGTAGGTGCGTGAGCCTTGGACCAGGGCTCTCGACAAAAACACTGGAATGGGTGCTCTCTATTTCCCCCTTACATCTTTCTACCAAGCAATCTGATTCACCTTAAATGGGACACAAAGGTACTGTTGAAAAACAGATTCAACTATGGCTGGTACCCTCCCACCACTTGCTTTCCAGGATGCGCGTCGCGGAAAGTAACTTTGTGACACGAAAATAAGGTTTCCACTAGATCATTTAGGGGCTTTCCCTTGGCCCATTGCAGACAGTGGCGTTTAAACCAAGATGGCTGTCTCAAAATACGGGGACCGCTCCAAAAACCTTCGCCGCCATATTGCCAAATGTGCGTCTTTCTTTACAATTATTTACTTCTATCTAATGCTTGTCTTTTCTTTAGGTTATTTTGGTTAATAATTCTAAACTAATAAAAATATAAAAAAATAATATAATAATAAAAACAAGAAAGAAATAAATATTAAATGTAAATAATAAAGTCATTACAGAAAGGACAATGAGAGACACCAAATGCATGAATTCTGGGACAAATGATGGCTGCCAATGACTCAGAGATAAATGGCGTGTCTACAGAATGAAGATAAGGATAGAATGACTTTATGAGTGCATCTTTGTTCACCATCATTTCCATCTTTATAATTCCCTTTCTCTTTTATCTTTCTTTACAATTATTTACTTCTATCTAATGCTTGTCTTTTCTTTAGGTTATTTTGGTTAATAATTCTAAACTAATAAAACAATAAAAATAATATAATAATAAAAACAAGAAATAAATAAATATTAAATGTAAATAATAAAGTCATTTCAGGAAGGACAATGAGAGACACCAAATGCATGAATTCTGGGACAGATGATGGCTGCCAATGACTCAGAGATAAATGGCGTGTCTACAGAATGAAGATAAGGATAGAATGACTTTATGAGTGCATCTTTGTTCACCATCATTTCCATCTTTATAATTCCCTTTCTCTTCTCTTTGTCTTTATTATCATTAACTCCTAGAAAGATAGAATCCTTAATATAAAGACTTGTAAATAGAACAGAAAAGGAAATGAAAGATAAAAGAGATGAAGAGAAAGGATATAGAGAGATCTTATGGTGGACAAAGGACATAGAGTGAGTGAACTGGAGCATGTATGGTTTTGCTTCTTGGGGGAACCCCAACATGGTTGGTATCCCTTTGGCTTCCCTGTTAAAACAACCACAGAAAGGGATTCCGCCAAGAAACAAACACCCGTATAGTTTTCGAACGGAGATCTGTCAAGACCCTGCCAAAAGCGTCTTGCTGAGTCACGGTGGTCTTTGAGGATTTTTTTATGCACTTGTTGCTTCCTGTCTGCACAGGGCTGAACATCATTCCTATGGAAAGAAAGCAAGGGAACCCCTCCCATCCAAAGAAAGGAAAAGCAAAACCTGAGGTCGCAAATGTTGCTTTCATTCCAACACCTGAACAGGACTTGATCAGGTAAACCAAGCTATGACAAACTACATGGCTACATCGCAGCTCGTTCGACCCCCGAATCGGCGAGCTCGCCAAATCAGCAGAATCTGTGCAGCATTTGGGTATGCATCAAAGGGGACTCCAAACAATGTTTTTCCCATTTGGCTTACCTTCATAGCCAAACATCCTTCCCAACAAAGCGCACACACATTTCTTCGAGCCACGATCTCTTGGACCTCAATCTTCGGCACATGCCGGTCAACGGTCTGAATGACCGTCTGCGGCACTTCCACAATCTTCTCCTTGGCACATGGCGTTTCTTGCGGCTACCCTTTTTCGGGTTGATGTAAAGGCAAACCAAAAGGAACTCCAGCCATGTTGAAGGCTCCCTTATTGTAAGACACAAAAAGAGCCATGATCGAAACTTGCTGGTTCTCAGTCAGGAATGACCCAGGTGGGAGTGAACCGGTTTTGGGGATTCCCTTCAAGGAAACCATAGGGGATGGTTTTAGTCGGGATCCTGCTGAGCACCAGCAAGAAAACTCCTTGCAAGTGCCGAGGTTAATGTCCAACCAGCTTTGCAGGTTGATGCGCATCAGCCCCTGCATGTGAATACCGGCTTATATACCTCTTACATACACTGGGCCACAAAACCCGGTTGAGGCACCTGGCCGATTTGTTGCTGGGTGTCTTGCAAGCTGACCGAGCCAAGGCAGCCCTTAATGAGGGCTTATTTGGGCTCCCTCCCCCCCTCTCCTCCCTCCCCCCAAGCCCCCATCACTTATCACAAATCGACCAAAGAATCACACCAAATTCTTCGAACGGTTTCATTGTGGCTTCACAATGAAAAGCCGGAACCAGGGTTCGGTGGCTTGGGCAATGTCCAATTTTACAGCCAAGGGGTCCCTGTATGTCCGCTTTTGTGGTTTCAAACATCGCCCTTTTGGCCCATTCATGGTAAGGTGAGTTTCCCTTGGTGGGGCAATTAATTTGGAAAGAATGGTGTTTCTCAAAATCAGGGTTTCTTTCAGGTGGTTGAACTCCTTTTGATTTCCCGTTCAAACCGTGGAACAAAAGGACTCCGATTTCCAAAAATGTTTTTTAATAGGCAACCCTGTCAGTCTCCTTTCTCATTCTCTCTCTGTCGAGAAGCAACCTGGTGAACCTGTGGATGCTCCACAATCCTTTCCTGAAACTTCACCTGCGCGCAAGGGGAAGCAAACACACATATGCGTCAAATTGGAACCCGCAGATGTGTGGTTTCCCCATTTGGATTCCGTTTAAAAACGGTACCCTCAAACAACCAGCCCACACCTAACAACAACACACAAACAAGAACAGAACAAGTGACTGGAGGCATTGTCAGCCTCGCTTCTGCAACCCGTAAGGCAACACAGGAAACACACGGCAGACTTGGCGTAGGGTTTCATCTATCCCAACTGCTGCATGGATTGGTCTACAGCACAAACGTTGCGGACCACCAAAAGGGTGGGTGGGCGAACTTTGAGCTGGCCAAATTTGGGCACGTTTTGGCCTCCCCGTTTCCCGGTTCAACATCACGCCTAGAGGAAACTGAACCGGGTGTTCAAAAGTCGGTACATCGGGACATCCGAGTCTCCAGCCCTCATGTAGGGAACCCTGGTAGCACCGGGAAACTCACAACCACCTTTTGGTGAACTTCCGCGGAGCCCAAGTGTTTGGTGGAGGAGGTGCCAGAGAGCCACATGGCCAATGAGGGGGTGGAGGTTCACCGAACAACGGGGGTTGCGGTTGAAAGGGGCATGATTGAAAAGAAGCACGAGGTTCATTTCTGTAGTCTCCCTCTAAAACAACAAATGGCCCAGAAAAGGCTCATGATGGACACCTGGGATGAGTATAGGTGCCCAGTTTTAGATGGCAGGGCGAATGTTTTCCGGGGTCAATATGACCAACTCCACAGGGAGTTGGTTGCAGAACATACCTAGCTTTCCGAGATGACAAACTGGGCCATAGAGGTGTCTTTCTTTAGAGGGCACCCCATTTTTTGGCGGCTTTACAGGAAACAAAAAGGACAACGGCATGTTTTATTGAAATTATTTACTTTGTGTTGGGGGTGGGTGTCCGCTAACTACTTCACTAGGGGGATTCCCATGGGCCACTAGCAGCCATCGGTCCGTCGGTGGCCTCGATCTTCGGCACATGGCGCACGATCTCTTGCACCTCGATCTTCGGCACATGCCGGACCACCTCGGTGGCTGCTTTCCCTGGAGCGCCCATTTTGAGAAAACCTTCAAACAAGCCTAAACGAAATAAATGAAGGTGGGCCAATCATTAACGCCCCCATCATGTTGAGAAAAGCCTGCACGAGCTTAACTTGCTGGTTCGATAGGGAAAGAGAAATGGAATGAGCCCGAGAAAAAACCATCCCTATGGTTGCCTGCAAGTAAATCCCAATCCAGCCGCAGACCCATCTAATCCATCAAAATAGTTCTCAGAAGCTTTTGAGGTTCCTATTGAACCTCTCTTCTATGTGACCGTGTGCCCTAGTTGTCCCCATGAATGTCAATAATTTTCAAACTGTCTCCGCTGGGAAACCACAAATCGTTCACTTCTTGCCCCCCCTTTGGTAAGTGGGTCCGTCTTTTCTTGAGGCTGCCCCTATTTCGGTAGGCTTCAAAGGGAAACCAACCGGAAAACCAACAAAAAATTGGAGATGTCCCCTATTTTGGTGGGTTTCAAAGAGAAACCCAACCCGAAAAGAAAAAAGAAGAAACAAAAGAGGGGTCCCCCAAAACATTTTGGTGGGTTTCAAAGGGACACCCAACCCGAAAAAAAAAACAAAAAAACAAAGAGGGGTCCCCCAAACATTTTGGTGGGTTTCAAAGGGAAACCCAACCCGAAGAAAAAAACATCCCCCAAACATTTTGGTGGGCTTCAAAGGGAAACCCAACCCAAAACCGCCAAAAATTCGGAGGGTTCCCCTATTTTGGTGGGCTTGAAAGGGAAACCAATAGGAAAACCGACAAACATCTGGAGATGTCCCCTATTTTGGTGGGTTTCAAAGAGAAACCCACCCCGAAAACAAAACAAAAAAGAGGGGTCCCCCAAACACTTTGGTGGGTTTCAAAGGGAAACCCACCCCGAAAAAACAAAAACACAAAAAACGAGACGTCCCCCCAGCACCCCAAGTCCTTCGATTCAGCTTCGAAGCCTGGCCTCCTGGATCCTCACCTCCGGCACCTCCACGAACTTCTCCACATATTGCACCTGAGGCACCTCAGAGAAAAAACAAAAAGAGCCACAAAAAACTCGTGGTTCTCCACTTTTTTCCAGGCAACAAACAATAACGTGCGGTAACCAGGGAAACCATGTAAGACCACCATGTAAGACCAAAACATAGTTTGTTCCTTTCCGAATTCGGCGTTTCGCCACTGTATATAGGTATAAGCAAAATCAGCTAAACATAGTTTCTCCAGCGCTTCCTCACTGTGTTTCGCCATAGGTAATCAGGCAAACTCATCCACAGCAAAGCCAGGAAAGAATACCGAAGGGATACCTGTAGCGGCTTGCCTGGAAGCGCGGGGATACACAATTTGGGTTTACAGTCACTCCCTTCTACTTAATGTAGGACCTACAGTACGCCCCCCACCCCCCACCCCCCCCCCCCCGCAAACCGTGGAACGCAGGTCGCTTGAACAGGACAATGGGAACTTGGGGGGCTTCCGAAAAAAGGAAGTAGTCTTGTGTATAGTGGGCCCCATGAATTTTTAAAATGGTCTGAGGAGAAGAACCCCTAAACTCCAAACAGTATGGGGAGGGTAGAGCTACGCTCAAGTGCCGGTGTTTAGAAAGCCCCTGAAATGTCAAAAGTTAGGTCCCAACCAAAACGTCGAAAGGTCAAAGGCTAAATCCCTGATCTCCTGGAAGGATTGGCCAGCAGTTTACACTTTCTGTTTACCACTAAAAGCTAGGTCTTTCAGTAGAGAGCTTAGAATAAGGGTACCCGATTTTTTGGCTGTAGTCTATTTTAGTAGGGGAACCCTCCGCCAAAAAAGGGTAAAAGGGCACTACTACTGGGTGACCTAGAAAAGTGTCGTCCCAAAAAGTGCAAAAGTCCAGGAACTTGAGAAGTGAGTTTTGGGTAGCTCACGGTCACGGTGAACTGAAAGTCCGGAGGAACATCTAGACTCCACAGCTGGCTGCAAGAATGCCAAACCCTCAAAACCAGGGGCGAGTAACAAACTACGATCTGGGTTTGCCCGAATGGGACAGCCTTTGCGTATGAGAGCAATCGTTCCAGTTGGTCTTGGGAGCTTAACAATTTGTTCGGTAAAGCTGCTGGGGCATTAAGCACTTGAGCAGTGATATTTCCCAGTTTTGTGCTCCTTGTTGAAAGGCAACCCAAACAGAGCAAACCTTCAGCAAGATGCGGCGAGCTGGTTGAGACGCCACTTTTGTTGATCCAGCTTTAAGGTGACCCCCACACAAAAAATCAACATCGAGTGCCCGCTGCGCTGGGTGTTAGGCGGCCCTGAACAAACATTAATAGCAATACGTATCTGTCCGACCCATCCCCTTTCGGCTTCCTTTGGGGAAATCAACATATATATTTAATATTATATATATATATATTGAGTGTGACTTTTTTTAATCGGGGACCTAGGTGGGGATTCATGTCCACGAATCACTTTTGAGGTGGTTCCCTAATTCATTGTCATCACCATATGGCTGTGGGTCAAAAATCGATGCCCAAAATGGAACCCTGGTTTAGGTTTAAACAAAAAGACCAACACCTGCGTAACCCCAGCTGCTTAATTTTGAGCCACATCCAGATGGCCATTCAGCGCCCAGTGGATGGGGAACAGATCCCTCGTCAGATCCCTCCGCGCCTCCACGATCTTCTCGACCTGGGCACGCGCAAGCTTGGCCGTCGAAATGTTGGCCTTGTGTTCAGTTTACCCCAGAAACTGGGGAAGACCCCAGGAATTGGGGGGAGACCCCAAACAACTGGGGGGGGACCCCAGGAGGACCCCCAAAATTGGGGGGAGACCCGAATTGGGGGCAGACCCCAGAGATAGCCAGGGGAGATTTCTGGGGGGATACCCCAGAAATTTGGGGGGAGACCCTAGAAATTGGGGGGAGACCCAACCAATTCAAGGAGACCCCAAACATGTGAAACAATTCCGGAGGAGATCCCAGAACTTGGAGGATGTCCAATCCCAATCTGCAAGACTGGGACACCACAAGAAGGGAAACGCAGTCCATCAGGCATTAGGGTTAAGGGCTAACTTGCAACAACAAAACCGATTTCAACGAGAAACTATACAAATACCCTCAATAACTTAAACAGCCACAGGCCTGGGTGCTTTTCTTAAACAAAAACACCCTCAAACAGCAAACACCCATCTGTGACCCATGTCTGTGGCTAGACTTAAACCCATTTGGGTTAACCTCCGAGTTGAGCGGCAAGTTGAGCGAAGGGAAGCCAACGGAAAGCGAACGTGGCTTGGATATTTTTGGTTCGAGGCAGAAGCATGCGCCCAGCTGAATGGTTGTAGGGGATCTCTGCGGCTGTTGCGCACATCCTACACAAATCCTGCGCCACCGATTGGAACCCGTTTATTGAACACGTTTAACTCCGAAACATGACATGCCGTCACTCAAACCGTGAGCTGAAGGGCTGGGAGGCGCCCATTTGTCCCTTGGTTCAGTTGACAAGCTTGGCGTTCCATTATGAGTTGCTAAATGGGGTCTAAGAGGAAAAAGCCTTATCTTGGACCTGAAGCAAATGGGAGATTTCAAGTGTATGGAAGATCCCATCTGCTCCAAGCGAGCAAAGACAAATTACCAAATCATGAGTCAATCACCATTCCCCTTTGGCTTTAAAGCCCAAAGAAAGCCCTTTTTGGAGGTACCCGGGATTTTTTAAGGGGGTACACAAACAAACAAACACACACACACACACACACACACACACACACACACACACACACACACACACACACACACACACACACACACACACACACACACACACACACACACACACACACACACACACACACACACACACACACACACACACGCACGCACGCACGCACGCACGCACGCACGCACGCACGCACGCACGCACGCGCACGCACGCACACGCACGCACGCACGCACGCACGCACGCACGCACGCACGCACGCACGCACGCACGCACGCACGCACGCACGCACGCACGCACGCACGCACGCACGCACGCACGCACGCACGCACGCACGCACGCACGCACGCACGCACGCACGCACGCACGCACGCACGCACGCACACGCACGCACACACACACACACACACACACACACACACACACACACACACACACACACACACACACACACACACACACACACACACACACACACACACACATTTGTTTAAGCCCCCCCAAACTCGCCAAACTGGCCAAACTCGCCAAGGGCAAGCTAAGCCGCCGTTTGTACCTCGATCTTGGGCACCATTCGAACGATCTCCTGGCAGCTGACTCACGGCAAGGCGCTGCGGGTTCACTTTGAACCCAGCCATTTGAGGAAGCCGCCCTGCTTTGGTGGACATGATTTGGGGATTTCTGTCCGCCAACCACTTTCAAGGGGGGTTCCTTATTAGAATTCACTGCCATTTAGGGGTTAGGTTCTTGGAGCCGCCAACCCGAAACCAGTCACTTCGCCCAAGAAACAAACCAGGACGATGCCACCAAAAAGAAGCCGCTCAATTTATTCAATTTCAGATGATTCTAGTGGGGGTTCTTAACCCGTATGGTGCCACTGCAAAACGGTGTGCAAGATTGGTTGGGCTTCCCCATTTCGAAAAGCATCCCCCTTAGGGTTGCTCCAAAATATGCCCACTTCTTCAAAACAACCTGGCACAAAACAACTGGCACAAAACAAGCAAAGGACGCCCATCCAGCGTCAAATAAGCAGCGAGCCGCCGAGATGAACGACTGGCAAAAGAGTAAGATTCCCCGCTAGAGGTTTGACTTTTAGAGGATTAAATGGCAACTAGCACTAAACACTAAAAAGCCAAAGAGCTAAGGAACCGGATGGCTGGGAGCCACCAAGGTTAACAGGGCAAAGCTGAAAGGAAACCGAACCACCAAGCTTTGAGGCGCAAGGCATGGAGAAAAGCTGGATGCCATCACCTGCTTTTGCAGGACCTGACAAACAAGTCTGACAGGTTATCACCTGACCCAGAGGGCAAACCAAACATGAGGGAAGGAAACACATAAATCCAGCAAGAAAAACGGATTGGATGCGCTTTCTGTGGTTTCATCGTATGTTTTGCTTGTCATGGTATGTTGCTCCTCATGTGTTTGTGGTTTCCTCATGTTTTTGTTCCTCTTTCATAGCCTTTTAGTACGTAGAGTTGCACTCCTACGGAGCTGGATCCACGAAAAAAACGGCAGAAACTTCAGGCGCTGAGACCCTGAGACCCATGGTGGATTCCCATGGGAAAAGCCAAAAGCCCCCGCCCCCAGTATTTTTGCAGTGGATGTTCAAATCGGCAACTCCCCATCCCCCCAAAAAAACAAAAACATGGTTCAATAGGTTTTTTCAAAGGTTTCTTTGGCAAAACGCTAGGACATGGTTTCAAAGGGCTGGGTGTTGAATATTTGAAACAATACACATCCACTGCTGTCTTCCTCTTGGAAAAAAACAAACACAACATGAGCAATGTTGCACCTAAAGGGGGTTACTCCCTCCGAACAAATTGAAAGGACAAATATTTGCTGGTGTTCAGGGAATGCTCCATGTTGGAAATGAACCGTTTTGGGTTCGCTTATAGGAAACACCATATGGAATGGTTATTTTTGGGTCATTCCCTCGTTCCCTTCGAGCAAGAAAAAAAAGACCCGTCGCGCGACTTGCAGCTTCCCTCTCAAGTCGGGGCCTGTGTCTCGATCTTGGGAACGTGCCTGCGGTCCCATCGCCAAGCGCGCTGATGTAAAGTCAGCTTCCGGAGCACCAACAATGCCCAGCGTTCAAGCAGACAATGCCTTCAATGCAACCGCACACACACACATAAATATGGTTTCAGTGATTCTGTGGAGTTCCGCCAGTAACCACAAGCCCACGATTCAACACAGAGGGGAAGCCTGCTTTTTCAGGCAATTCAGGCTTCCATCTGGGTTGCTCTTTGACCCCCAGCACACAGCCCGGACAATTTGCTAGTTAGTTGGTGCTTGGACACGCTCGCGACACTTCTGGACACTTAGCAGGCTTAGCGATCAAAGCGAAAGCAGCCACCAACTCGGCGCGGGTGGATTGGCGCAAACATGTCTATGAGCTTGTTGTCGGTCACCATATGTGCAACCACATGGGTAGTTTCCAATTGGTTTACTTTTTGAAACAAACCCTATCAAAGCTTCTCTAAAGCCCAAACACAAGGATATTTCTTAAAATGGCACCCCTGAAGAGGGAAACCTTAGGGACAACAAAGCGGCCTTTGAGTCTCCATTGCTTGCAGTTTGGAAGTGAACTGATCTTTGGGTTGGTTCCCACTTGATGACCACGAGCCACACAAAACAATGCAAACATGTGAGCAACAATGGTAGAAGTAGACTCTGGCGAATTGTTCGGGAGTAGTTCCATGTGGACCACAGACTGGATATGGTAAGACCAAACCTCCTGCAATCAAAAGCAGTCTAAGAGGCGAAGGGATCGAAACGTGTTTGCTCACTTCGGCTGCGAGCACCGCCAAGCGCCGCCTCACCACCTCTTGGATTTGCACTTGTGGCACCTGGCCAGGCGCGGGCCCAGGTCGTCTCCAGGAAGCCCAGTGGACTGTCAAAAGGGGCACCTGGTTTTTGCTTGGCTGCAACGACCCCTCGCCAAAAGTGAATCACTTTTTGAGGGAAGACGGAAAGTCCCACCTGTTTCAACCAAACAGCTTGTTGCGCGAAAATACTGGAAGAAACCCCACCACCTCCAATGAAACAAGAGTGCCACTGGCCTGAGTCCCAATTTGGGGGAGCCCAACAAATAGTGGTTTCCGTTGAGTTCTCCTGCTAAAGTCAGTGTTATGCCAGTTATGCCTAAATTACACCCTGTCAGAGGCTTGGCCTCCCTTCAAGTAATCCCAATACAAAACATGGCAAAACCAAATGGCTTCCTCCTCCAAACAAAGCAGTTTTCACCACCAGGGGAAAAAAGGCTCGAAAGGGAACCAGGCAAAATGGTGGCCTTTTGGCGACCCTCGAATGCAACCAACTGGGTCCAACCAATTTGACGAAGCCCCCCCGTCTGTACTTCCGTGCACCGCACAAAAAGGTGTCCGTTGAACTGCCCATCGCTTCCACTCCCCGTCTGGCAATGACTCCCAAACAGAGCCAGGATCAATTACTTGTTTCTCAAGAGGACATGAGGCAACTACTGAGTCCCCTCGGGAATTATGAGTGAGCCTCAAGTGTCATCCCTAGTGTTACTAATCAAGGGCGAGTGGATGACTCATGTTAATGCCAATTTCGGACTAATCCTTTTGACCACACTAATCAGCGAATGTTTCCGATGTAGTGCAGAATCCATGAATTTTAAGAGGTCCTCGGACTTCTTTGTTGTTTCCTGATTAATCTACCTTCAGCCAAGAGTACTACTTACTCTCTTTTTGTCAGGGTGCGACCAAGCCCTTGATGAACCGGGCAGAATGTTATGTTGAAGAACGTACTAAACATCAACGGATTTTAGGGGGTCCTCAAATGTTTTCGTGTTTTCCAGATTCAAGAACGTTTTGGTAAGCTTCAAAAGGCGTCCACGGCTGTGTTCAACATGCATGTCCTCCACCCCCAATCTTCGTAGCCCAGTGCTAAGCCAGCACATCCAACTCCCGCGAGTCTTTCAAGCCCAACAACTGTTGCCTCCCGGGACACACACACACACACACACCCACCCGCCCGCCCGCCCGCCCGCCCCCCCACCCACCCACCCACCCACCCACCCACCCACCCACCCACCCACCCACCCACCCTCCCACCCTCCCACCCACCCACCCACCCACCCACCCACCCACCCACCCACCCACCACCCACCCACCCACCCACCCACCCACCCACCCACCCACCCACCCACCCACCCACCCACCCACCCACCCACCCACCCACCCACCGCAAAAAAAAAAAAAAAACTGAAGGCCTCGAGGGGTTCTGCCCCCCAAATGATGTCCCCCTGTTTGATACCAGCTACAAAGCTACAAGCTTGTAGATTGAAACACCCACTGTATTTAGCACATTTGGAGTAACATACAGATTATCCGAACCTTGGAAGAAAAAACAACGCAGAAGAACAAACGCTTGCATGGGCAAAGCTAACCTGCCAGCATGTACCGCTTGTCTTTTTGGACCCTTAAATTCAGATGGCGCAACATTACACCAGGGTACAGAACAAACCCCCCACTTTGGACAGCAACAGCTTTTAAAACACAGGAAAAATGGCTCAAGAAGCGCAGCATGAGCATCGACACCGGGCCCTTCTCCCAAAGGAAGATTCTTCTGCCTTGATGGAATATGTGAGGGGCTCCCTATGTATGCCTTTAAACATCACCCCGCCAAAAGGAAGCTCATTTCAATTTGGACTTAAAAGCACCGCGGCCCTTTCGAGACTACCCCCCTCGTGTGAAGCTAGCCTCTGTCCATGTCATCAGCGCGCCGCACAAAGTGCGGTCTTTGTGAACCTTCCTCCAAAAGGGGACATACAGGAAACCAAGTATGTTCATGGTCCTCCTCTTTGACTTTCGGCACAGCGAGCAAATGTTGCTTGATGTTGCTGCTTGCTTTTTTTATCACAGCGGCATCCGGGCATCTATGGGGCTGGCAGATTTCCACACGGAAACATCAACTCCAGAAAGCGGGAAAAGGATGCCCTTCTCTTGTTGGTAGATTGTGCAAAGAGACACACACACACACACTGATACACACATATACACCAAAAAGGGTGAAAACAAACTCACCTTGTTGGAGTACTAGAATCCCCATGAGCGTTCGGGCATCCGTGCCTCAAGGACGCGATCCACGTATTGGACCTGGAAGGCTTCGGATCTGTGAGCAGGGGGCGGAACCCATTCCATTTTGGTTGGTCGATTCCATTTTTCACAGGTCTCGAACCAGGGATTGAGAGGATAGAATCCAAGCGCGGAGGCAAAAGCTCCCGGACCAAACACAAGAGCAAGTTGAAAGGATCCTTTTCTCGGCACTGGGACGAACATCCGCGAGCAAGACGCATGTGAACCATACCTTGGGGAGGGCAGAAAATTGGGTGGCCCCACTCAATTTTCTGTAGTGGGGGGCCGCGTCATTGTCTTTGGGGTGACACATGAAGGCACACGTCTTGCAGGGCTTGGCGACCCAGCCGGGTTTGCTCATGTCATGTTCCGTTTGTGAGGGGCTGGGACAGCGAATAGGCTGGCCGTCCGTTCCAGATCTGTGCCAAGACTAATTAAGTAATAGGCACTTGCCCAAATACCCCACGCTCAAAACCTTAATTAAAACTTGGTTCTGGCCATAAAGATTTATACGAGTCTGTCTCCAATCGGGATCCCCTGTTGGAAACCCAAACCAACTGCCAAGGGTCCCCCAATTTGGAGAAACACCAATATAGCCCGCAATTCCTACTGAGCTGAAGAGGGAAGTAGAACCCCTTTGCTAAATTAGGCAGCAGGCAGCATGGTGGGTTGAGCGCTCAGTTCGGAGTCGTGCATGTGTGTGTGCGTGTGCGCGTGTTTGTTTTGAGGGTACCCCTTTAGCATTTGGAGCTGGTTTCACGGGAGCCGATGTTTGCCCCTTCGACACATAGCCGCTGGAACGGAGTCGCTGAATCCAGATCCGCAAAGCTTCGAGCGAGCGAGACGCCTGGGGGACTTCCACGAGCTTCTCCACAACTTGTGTGTGGATCCTGGCGAGCCAGATTTTGGGCTTTTGTCTCAAAGGGGACTCTCAAAGATGGGGTGTTCCTTTTGACGCCCTTGAAAAACCCCAAACGATCAAAAAAAGAAACCGGTTTCGGGAACTTTTGAATAGACAACGCGAAACATTAAGCAAAATCCCTGGCCAGTGGTCAAGAGACCTGATATCTTGTTCAGATCTGAAGGAATCGGGTACACCTTCCGTCCATCCAGGCCCGCTCAATGTTAGCGCGACATGGCTAAGGCGGGAAAGTGAAGATCAGAATCCGCTTCAGGACCCGAGCTGCGATCAATTCGTTAAACTGGCAACGGGTAAACGGGCAAATCCCGTCAAAGTGACCCGACAATCGGGCACTCTCAACGATTGAAAACACAAAAGCCTTATCCCGTACACCTGTCTGTCCAACCAAAGAGTCCTGCTCATGGAGGATTCATACTCCAATCTGCCCCTCCAACCCCAAATAACTGGTTGGTGTGCAGTCGTCGAACATATCTGCTCATAGTCCTACGGCCCTCTCTCCAACAATCATTGAAGTGCACGATGCACAAGAGGATTTTGGAAGACTGCCATGATTTAAAATGGCCCCGTCTCCACTTGCATGACTGTTGGAAGGAGGGTAAGTTTTCGAAACCCAAGCCGCCAATTTACTGGGCCAGACTTAGATCCCCTGCGAAAAGTTACCTCTTGCTGGTTGAAAGGGAACATGACGGAAAACCAAGAGGGCAAACGGTTCAGGTAGGTCAAGCCTGGCAATGTGAAGGGTCACTCTGCAAATTGACATGAAACCAAAACAAATAACCATTATCATTAACCCAGTTGTGGGAAAAAGGCTTGTTTTTGGGGTTGGAAGTTGACTTTCCAGGGAACGCCCTCCAAGAGAAAGCCAAAGAAAAAAGGGGGCGGGTGTGTGGCAGGAGGATTCGTGGCTTTCTTGGGGCTTCAAGGAAACGCGGTTCGTCGGTAATGAGTCGGGAGCCACTTCGGCACGTGGTGTAGCCGCTCCTGGCGGATCGATCCCAACATCCCCAGAAGTTGTTTGCCAACGGCGACTTTTTGGGCGCGTCATATTTTTGGAGGGATCCCTTTTCGTTGCTTTTTTGTTCTTCGGGAAACCATAAGGAAACCCACTTCTTTCTTCTTTTTTGTTTGGGGTGAGGTTCCCTAAAAAAAACAGAAAGACTAAGCCGTTTTCTCAAACTGGAACCCGCCAGGCTGCCTGAACGAAAACGGTCCAAACCGGGACCTCTGGTGAGGTTTTATGGTACACCAAGCATGGCGAACAGAAAATCAGATGTACATATGGGTGTGGCTCAAAATCAAGTAGGGCTACGCAGGATTTAGTCTTTGGTTCCATTTGCCAGGGTGCCATTTTGGTGCATCTTTTTGACCCACAGCACATGCTTTATGCTTTGGGCTTCAGGTCGATCCCAACCATTTCCCGGTTGAGACTTTTTTCCTGTGGCCTCCGGTAAAGAATCAAAGAGGACTTTTCTAGGGCTACCTTCCCCATTCTTTCCAGGGATCCTTCTTTGCAGGAAGCCATCAAAAAACCAGGGGAAACTGCTGGTTGTTGAAAAGAACGATGGTTGAAAAGAATGAAAGAATCAACCCCTAGAACTTTAGACACGATCCGAAAAGGCGGGTCTATGCCCTTTGGATACTTGTTGGAGTTACAAGGGTAAGGGAACGCCCTCGATTGTGTTCACCCTGGGCGGGCCAACTCATTCATCAAGTTCAGCCGGTCAGAGGAGTTTCGGATCCCATGATTCTCCAGGATGAGCCAAGAATTTGATGAGCCAACCGATTCTTCCAACCGGAGGCGGTGGCCACAGGAGTAGTGGGAAGGGGTAGTGGGAAAGCTCTGAAATTCGCTACAACACCCCAACTTGATTGAGGGCTGTCCAGGATTTTCTTGTGAAAAACAACACATAATCTGAACCTGCTGCGGACTTTG
Source organism: Effrenium voratum (assembly GCA_963377175.1). NCBI lineage: Eukaryota > Dinophyceae > Suessiales > Symbiodiniaceae > Effrenium > Effrenium voratum. The sequence continues at coordinate 216,056 of CAUJNA010002224.1, read as the reverse complement.
ATGCGGCATCTCAGATTCTGGAGGATGCGAATCAAATACATCTCTGATTCCTTTTTTGGCATCGACGTCAGGACTTCCGGCTTCGGTTGGCTCCCTCTGAAACCATTCCAAGGGCTTCACCACCCAAAGACCAAACGGGGCATAAGGAAACTATTGAACAGGTCGTTTTCCTGTTGGTTCGCCGTCACAATCATCCGCAGATCGGCTCTCAATTTTGAAGCGGACACCACTTTGATTTGGGGGCGAATACAAACATCCCCAATGTGATAATGGGATCGAGTGACTGAGGTGACCTAGCCACGTTGAATCGAACTTAAACAGTTTAAGTGAACCCTATCCGTTGTTGGTGAAGAGAAGGACATACTCATAGCCAATCCAAAATCAAACATTGGTCCGAAATGGGGTGATGCACAAATCATGCCATACTTGAATGCCAACCAAAACAGTCAAACCAACATCAGTAATCATACATGGTTAGAGGGGTTCTGCAGAGGCGATCCAGGCTACTCCCAAACCATAGTTATAAGCAGCTTGGCATGTTCCTTTCGTGTAGTAGAGCCGAGTCCGAGGCTTCTTTCTGGTTCGGGACCATGGGTACTCTCTCTCACATGGTCCACGCTTCTTTCCCCTTGCTGGACATGTTGAGCACCCCTGACTTTCGTCAGAAAGTCTTAAGGGACATGGGCTACCTGCAATTTTGACCGAACCTTATATGGCCATGGGTAGAAATCCGGTAATTACCCCTAGTGAACATCCCAATCCCCACTAAAATAGGTTCTAAAATGAGTGGTGAATTCACCTACCCCAAAATGGGATCCCATCGAATTGACCCACTGCCATATAGACGTCTTCTCTCTTCGTCCCCCCTCCTGGATCTCGATTTTCGGCACCTGGACATCACGCAGAGGGCTTCCAGTTCCACCCACTGGTTTTCAAGGCAACGTAATCCGCTCGGGCATTTTAACAAGGAGCACAGAATTGGGGTACCACATGGCACCACATTTCGGAGATGCCTCTGAACATACTTGAGCAGTGCCGAAAACAGGGTATATAAAACCATCTACTAACAAACAGCTTTCGCAGCACTTCTTCGCGATGCATTCGCGGTCACAAGTTTCACGTTCGCATGTGTTTTGTCATGATCACTTTCGCGGAGCTTTCGCGGGCAACACAGAAAGTGCAAACGTGCACTTTCGCGGCACTTTCGCGGCGCTTTCGCGGCGGGTTCTTCTTCATCCACTTTCGGCGCAATTTTTTGTGCCCTGTGTTTAGCTTTTGCGAGGCTTCGTTAGGAGAGGCCTTCAAATAATTGCTTTCTAAAGGGTTTTTGGCGCTGCCCATCATTCTTCGGGTTCTATGTCAATCTGCAAAAACAAATCTGCCTTAGATAGTGCAGACATAGCCAGTTTGCTGGCTGCTTGGTTACGCCATTTAGTCAGTGCTCCAAGATGCGGCGGCCGCCAGGAATGTCTGTGTCTGTGTGTGTGTGTTTGTCTGTGTGTGTGTCTGTGTCTGTGTGCTTGTGTGCTTGTGTGTGCGTGTGCTTGTGTGTGTGCGTGTGTGTTTGCGTGCGTGCTTGTGTGCTTGTGTGCTTGTGTGTGCTTGTGCATGCGCGCCTGCGTTTGCGTCTGCGCGTCTGTGTGTGTGTGTGTGCGTGTGTGTGCCTGGTTAGTGCCTGTCGTCGTGCTTGCGTTGGTGTCTGTGTTTGTGTTGCTTAGGTGTGTGTGTGTATGTGTGTGTGTTTGTGTTTGTCAAACGGCGACAACAATCCCGTGGCATGAGTGGCTACCTGTGTCTGTAGGAGTTTGCAAGGTCAGAAAGGCCATGCGTTAATTTTCCTCATGTTGACCGCATTGAGGTGCCTAGGCTCGGATTAACATGACCGTTCTGCAGCTGGCGAGGATGTACTAGTACATCGACACTTTGAGCGACCGCGGCCCTCAGAGGCTGTGCTACGCAATCCACCGCTAGGCACGTTACCCGTGCTGCGTGAGAGAGCGAGAGAGAACCGGCGACAACTGTTGACATAAGTTGCAGATGTGCTCTTGTGTGTTTATTTGCATGGTTATGAATATTTACACGAAACCGCACACACACACACAAGCACGCAAGTACGCAAGCACAGAAGCACAGAAGCACAGAAGCACAGAAGCACAGAAGCACAGAAGCACAGAAGCACAGAAGCACAGAAGCAGAGAAGCACAGAAGCACAGAAGCACAGAAGAACAGAAGCACAGAAGCACAGAAGCACAGAAGCACACAAACACACAAACACACAAACACACAAACAGAAAACACACACACACACAAGAGTAGAAAACACACACACAGGCACACACACACCGAGACACACACACAGAGATTCACACAAAGAGACACACACCCACACGCACACAGAGACACACACACACACACAGAGATTCACAAAGAAACACACACCCACACGCACACGCACACGCACACACACACACACCCACACCCACACCCACACGTACACGCACACACACACACACACACACACACACACACACACACACACACACACACACACACACACACACACACACACACACACACACACACACACACACACACACACACACACACACACACACACACACCGAGACACACACACACACCGAGACACACACACACACAGAGAGACACACACACACAGAGACACACACACCCACACGCACACGCACACGCACACGCACACGCACACCCACACGCACACGCACACACACACACACCCACACACACACACACACACTTGGAGTATGACACACACACACACACCACACACATGTTTTCCCTGCACTGAAATAATGGCAGGAAGATGAATTATTCCTGTTGTGGATAGACAACATCCGCTTCTCACAAGTTGGGACGGATTTTGCGCCCCACGAGCACAGGGATTTTTCACCACCTTTCAAGTTGGGGAGTTGCCTCGATGCTTTCGGTCCGGCCACTCAGCGCATCGGGGTTGTTCTCAGTCCGGCGTCAGATCGTTTCCAAACATCCCTTGAAACCTTGAGGAAAGAACCGGCCGGAAAATGTCGTGAAGTCTTTTCGCGGCAGGGTTTCCCAATCTTCTTGCCCAAAACCGGGGGCAAAGTGACAACCGTGTTTCCAGCAAATTGTTGGGAGCTTTTAGGTGTTCTGCTTCCCTGTACCAGGGTTGTGAAAGCAAGTTGGATTGTTCAACAACTTTTGTGATGCGCCACCTCCCCCTCTGCAGTAGGTGTTTGTTTTCAAAGGTGTCGCACTGGCTGCACTTTCCACGGCTCTGCTTTGAACAGCTGAAGTGGTATTCCCAGTGCTGTTTGTTTGGTTTTCTGAATAGTTTCACTCTGTTGCATCAATTGGGAGATCGAGCCCAAAGACCTCAAGAGGCTGGCGGACATGAAATTTCACTTAAATTATTTGTGGCTGGAACTGTCCCTTACTATCCTTCACCTACCAGAGTTTGACTTTAATTCAATTGAGGTTGCCAAGTTTCCTGTGGATTTAGGACATCCTCCCCTGGACTTAGCCTGCTGAGTTTGCTGCGTGATGACGCCACTTCAAGTTTGCCAACTCAAGAGGTGAGTTAGTTCTATCTGAAGGCGACTTTGGTGCGTTAGCTTCCCTGTCCTTCATTGAGCCACTTGCTTACAACCTGTTCAGGTAGATGAAGGCTGGTAAGGCATAGTCCTAACTATCCATGTATAGGTGCGGCCACCCTTTTAGTGTTTGCTTGAAGTTAGTCTATCAATTACATGTTGTAACATCTCAGCCATACTCATCCGATTGCCCCAACATGAGGCGGATCTCTGGGGCTCGCTCGTGGATTCCCAGCTGGATGTGAGCGACGCATTTCGGCGAGTAAATGCATTTAGCAGCTTTTAGGGGATTCCGTACGTCCTGCCTTAGTTGTACAAATAGCAACAATAGAGGCAACGTAAAGTGAATACCCAGCTTCTCCTTGGACAAACAAGCCCGTGGATCTCAGTTACCCTTTTAGTAGGTAACCAGCTATTCTCTTCTGGGCTTTCATATCGGGTGGTTCCCTTATTTACCAACTTTTATCAGGTAAATGGATCACTGGGAAGGACACACACGATTGCTTGGGCAAGAGCACACCCAGGTTTTCGTTGGGAAAACGTGGACACCATTGACGTACATCCAAAGTTTGGCCAGCCGGAGTCTGGGTTAATAAGCAGAAAATAGTAAACCAGGGAGAAAGTAGATGGCACGATGCCCTCTTGTGTGCATAACAAAATGATTAACCCCACTGTAAGGCCTACGGCATCTTCGGGATCACATCGGACGGGTTTATGAATCCGGGGTCAACATGAAAGATCCAAGCCAACTTGCTTGCAGTTGATCGATCTGCAAGAAGTTCCTCTTTTTGCGGGTCCAATGGAACATCCACCGTTTCCCCAAAAAGTGAAAGTCCAACAATCCGTTGCCAACTAGACGTAAAGGCCAATCGCGTTTACGTCGGAAGGCCTCTACGATCTTCTCCACCAACTGGACTTGCGGCACCTCCCATCGCCCAGAAAAAAACGCGAGAGACGGCAGTCCGAAATCCAATACTGCTGGTTCCCATGTCCAAAATCAACAGCACTGTCCAAAAAGCAGAGGTTGGGGCGGGGGGGGGGGGGCTGTTTTTGGGTCTTTTAGGAAAAGCAAAAGAAGTGCGGAAAAGTACACAGCGCAACTTGTCCAGATGATTCAAGCCTGATAGATAAAGAATCTTCACTGCATATGGGCATACAAGCACCACCTCCAACAACCAAGGCCACAACCAGCCGTCCCAATCAGCATTCGCACTCATGTGGCGTTCTTTAGTCTCATGTAGCTCAAACCATGTCATTGTGAATGGACAACATTTATTTCGCACCAGTTGGTGAATAGCTTCATCCATCCCAAATGAAGCGTCCGCCGTTCAAAGCATGTTTTCAAAACTATCGATGGACCTGTCTCCCCATTGCCGAAATGCCGAACACGGGGAGTGCTTTTCCCCGAACTCCAATCATATAAAGTTTCCTGGGACCCTCCAACCACCCCTCCCCTCCCCTCCCTCCCTGCAGCACGCCTTGAACATTGATCTACTTACTTTAGTCTTTCCAAAGGGGGTGTGTCAGGGGCCCACCAGGGCACCAGGGTGTCGATATCTCAACACATTTGAAGCAATTTTCCGAGAGGCGACCGATTCCAAGGGACGAAACTATATATCTCCTTAGTGGAAACCAACAAACAGAAATGGGATGGTGAGACACAAGACCTGGAACAAGCTCACTCCAAAAGTGAAGATCCATTCTGGGGGCATTTGGCAAAGAAGGTTCGAGAACCAGCCAAAAGGTCAGCTGAAAAGCTTGCTGTCAACCAAACGCAACCCTCCCCCCACTTTCCAGAAGCCCCTTGTTGAATCCCTCCCCATTCTCCAGAACCCTGAGGGGGTTGTTCATCTTCAAGCAACACGACCTCCGTTTGCTGTTTCCCGGTCATCTCGTCACAGCTGGAGGCTTGTAGCATAAGAATCAGTGACCTCTGTGACCGATAAATTGGGGCCCACCGGTCAGCCCCCAGGTGGGCCTTTCCCTTGACTGAGCTGTCCTCAGATCCCCCATCAAAAGTTTGACTTTTAGTGGGCCAAATGGAAAACCCCACTAAGCGCTAAAAGGCTGAAAAGCTAAGGGGATGGCTTGGAGCCACCAAGTTGACACCGTTTCGAAAAAACGGGGAGGTGATCCCACAACCTCTGGTCATCCTTTATGTTGCCCTGACAAAACCAAGGTCAAGAGGGTAGCCTCCAACACGCACACAGCCACATGGGCGTCCCCCCAAATGTCGTTGAGAAACACTTCCTTTCCCCCTTTTGGTAAGCCCAACCCATCCTCAAATGAGGGGACCCAAGAAACCCCCCCAATGCCTGGATTGCTTTGGCTTCCATGGACAAGCTATAACACGCCTCCCCTTTTGCGATTCAGAAAACTCCCAACAAACTCGACTTGTTTCAAGCCCACCCACAAATCATATCTTGACCCTCAACGAATCAAACCTCTCACTTCCAAAGTTGACTGGCCAAGGGCCGAGGGGTAGCCTCAGACATGGTCTCGCGTCCGATGGCCTCCACGAGGCGGTCCACGGTGCGGACCTCCACCTTGGGCACTGTGCGCAGGATCTCCCGCACCTCGATCTTCGGCACCTCAAGAAAAAACAAAGAAAATCCGCGAGGTGAGACTCGGACAAAAGCTTCCCTGTGCTTTGGCCCCAGTGCTTCCAGTTAAGCCAGTAAATATGTAAATAATAGCACCTGCTACAGTTTCATACTATAATAGAGGTAACTGGAAACACTGGGTCTAATTGATTGTTTGCTTGGTTCAGAGCTTGGGGGTAGTGTTGAATTTACCCTCCGCAAGAACCACGGGCTTTACTGTAATAACCAAGTCACGAATTCAATCCACAAGATAAGGGCTACCTGAGGCGTCCTGCTAAAAGGGAAAGGGAACCTAAAAACACCTGTGGTGGGGCCCCCGGGAAACTGCAATTCAAACAAAGACACCGGCTTAAGTTCTGAAAACATCTGGGGATCTACTAAAGAAACCATCTGACGGATGTTTTTACAGGAAGTTAACGTGGTTGTATGGTTCATCCTCTAAAAAAGACATTCCTGAAGGTGGTGTCTTTGAATTTAGTGGAACCCATCCAAAACTGTAAGGAACCAGAAAAAAAGAAAGACAGGTCTGGCTGAGGGTTCTGGCTGATGAACCTCCAAAATTCAAAACCCATGACAGCCCTCCACCGACCCAATCCTGCACCTCGGATCGTTGAGGGTTTCTTATATAGCTGGAACCATCCCCCTAGGTGGGTGGTTTGGTGGTTCAAGGGTGGGTTTCCCATTTACCCTCTACAAGAGGTTCAAATCTCCCACCAAACCTCCAATTATAAGGGTTGCCTGAAAAAGCTCCAGACCTATGGATTTGGAGAACCACAAGAAATGGCTCCTGCTTCGGTTGATGGAGGGGGAATTTGAAAGGAGATCTCTGGGGTTCCCAAGTCCTTGGTGACTATGGCCGCGCTGGCAAGAAATCGGCCCCAAAACCAGAGCGTCCCAGAAATTGTGGGTGCTTGAGGCTCACCCGGTTTCAGTTTGGTCCAGGAAATCAAAGACGAAAACCGCAATTTGCGAGATCTCCCTACATCACACCAGGAAATCAGAGACAAAAACCACAATTTGTGAGATCCCCCTACATAACACATACCCACTCATCTAGAAGGAGCAGCCCTGGTGGAACAGGTTTGTGGTCCGAGAAGAATCGAAACGCAGTCCCGGCACGGACCCCAAGAGAACACAGACAGGCATGGCAACTTGCTACAAGGCTGCCTTGTAGGGGACCCCTTCAACAGCTGGTCCTGATTCCCTTTAACGTTGACCCCGGATTTATAAACCCCTGTTTATGAATATGTGGGTGTTCCCCTCCAAAAGTGATGAATCCCCACTAAAACCAGGGACGCCCCCACATCAACAACCAGGGGTATTAATCCGGGGTCAACATTATGCGGGTAAAGGGATGACATAACCCAAGCCCCAGCTCAAACCTAGGGAACCCCCTCCCTTTGGAGGAAAAAACACACTTCTCTTCCTTCCGAACCTTCGCCATAGGTACCCAAACCTTTCCAACCATGATGCTAGAGGTAGCGAGTCATACCCAAGGCTTAGCTGTATATTAAACCACCAGGGGACTGCAGGCTTTAGTCATTGTTCCATTTAAACGGGTTTCATTTTGGGTACCTATTCTTGACCCACAGCCACACAGTGACGCAATGCAACGTCTGGCACTGGGCACTCAGCCTCCACCAGTCGCTCTTGGAGGTGGACTTGCGGGACTTCCACAATCCTCACATCCGCGGTGCACGAATCGGGCAACGCAACGCCGGGAAACTTGGCTTCTCTCTGATTCGTGTGGAGGTGTAGATGTGTGCTGATTTCCCGTTTCTCTGGAACCAGGGGTTCAAAACCACAAACCAGCCACCCAAACCAAGGAAACGATTTATAAGAGTTACCTGACAAATCAAAAGAGCGACAAAAGGAATTTAGGGCTCGTGTTTGATGCCCCACCAGTGCCACCTCTGCATTGCCCTGTAAGGGGCGTCTTGCAATGGCAATGACGAACGTCAGAAAAGACTGGCAGCGCAACAGGGGAAATACGTGTACATTTTCAAAGGGCCCTGCCAAGAACACATAGCCCGCGTGCTCCCCCGCGCTGAAGTGCATACTGAACACTGTAAGGCAACTGGGTACCCTTCATGGAACATGTCCCTTGTAGACCCTCGATGCCCCCGACATGACTTCACTTAGGGACTGCCCTTGACACGGAAATCGGCAACCCTGGGTCGGTGGCAAAATGGGCAGTATTCGTATTGCTACGCCCGATAATTCGAGAGTGCCGATGGGGGGGGGAAGTTGACTTAGGAGCCATTTTCAGTATCAATCCTCTAGTAGGAAGGGCACGTATCGGCGCCGGTGTCCAAAAAACAGGTCGCAAGTTTGAAAACCCTCCGTTGTATGCCCTCCAAATACGTTGCTGTTCTTGTTGAGTCAAGCAACTTGTTCAAAGGATTGAAATTGATCAAATGCTTCATTTCTGCTCCCAGACTGCTCTGAAGTTCCGTGTCGATGCATGCACATGACATACATTTCACACTGTGCCCTCTCTTAGTTGTAAGCTGCATCCGTCTTCATGCTACCTGAAGGGACAAACTTCATTCGCGGCAATGGGAGCAAAGTCCAAAATGCAACATGCCTGAAGGGTTCCCATCAAACATCATGGATATATTCATTTCTTGTCAAAGTGGATAGCAGCAGCAGCATGGTCTTTGCAAGATCGCGATGAGCGAGAATGCGAGTACCTGTTTCAAGTGAGCAACATCAAACTCCCCGCAGTCTCTGTCGCTAACAAGTGCTCCTGATCAGTGGCATTGTGTTGGTTTAAGAAAGGAAACCCACAGCTGAGAAACAGGTCTTCGGGCCATTCATCCTCTATTGAACTAATTTGACCAATTTGACCAAATTTCCCCAGCACGAATTAGTGACCCCTAAGAAAACTTCACGCAATCGCTCGTTTGACACCTAGGCGAGCTTCATTGCTAATAGTAGGAGCTTGCTATTAGTGCCTGCTATTGGCTTGCATGTTCCTTACCAAGGGGGGGAAATATCCAAGGGGGCACGATCCTGCGCCACTTAGGATGGATGAACCCCAACGAATACTGGGATAAACCACTTGTACCAACTGGCACGGAGTGGACTTTCTCCATCCATAGTAGAACGAGTTTCCTGGCTTTCCCTCAACCGCAATGAAAGTCGATATTCAGCAAGCGTCTCGAATTGCACCTATGGTTTTGGTGAGGTTCACCTTCGGTGTGACGCGTGGGCAAGGGTTCTCAAGTCTTCGGCTACCTCAGAACAGCTTCATAACACAAAACATGGGTAAAGTACCGGAATGCATGAAGTACTGGGCTTGAGTCTTTCCAACGGAAAGCCCGAACTGGACCCCTAAACGTGGTGGAAAGTCAGCATGAGGGTCATGCCCTTGACTAGTTTGTCACTTTGAAGGGGATTCCGGCCGTTGAGGATACCTTGTTCATTGGAGTTTTACAGGGAAGCAACAGCAAAGCCACTCATTCTTGAGGGCCCCGTTTGGAGACAGACACCAAAAGTCAGAAATGCGAAACGCTTTGTCCAACTTGGCCCGAACGGGAGTTGCTCTCAAGCCCCTGCGGTGCGAAATTGGTCCTGAACGGGAAACTAAAGGAAGCCGACCAAGTTCTTAATAGTTTGGTCATTGCAAGTTGCAAGGAACTGTGAAACCCACTTCATGGCTGTTGCGGTTCCAAACAAGCAACTTGTACCAGCCAAGTCCAGTGGATCCCAATCACCCTCATAGTAGGTAACCATCTTTTCTCCAAGTTTTTAAAGGGTTGCCCTGGATGCCTCTTACCAGGTAATGGATCTGGGGAAGGATAGCAATCTCTTCTCAACGAACAGAAACCCAGTTCTCAGTTGAGAGCCGCGGAAGTGGGCAAGCCAAGGCTCTTCTCCCGGTACTCCATGTGAATCTTGGGCACTTCCCGGACGATCTGGCGCAGATAAGGGCCAAACCCGTGTCGAACCAGGGGTCACTGTCTCACTGTCGACCGCGGGTCAAATAGTCATGGGGGCTTGGGGGGGGGGGGGGGGGGGAGCCCTTGATGAGGCCTTATTTAGGGCTTACTCCCCCCCCCTCCCTCCCCCCCTCCCTCCCCCCCTCCCTCCCCCCCCAGCCCTCATGAAATAGGGGGATCCTAGTAGGGGCACTAAGATGGATCATTTCCCGACTAGGGCGCCATCCCTGATATCAGGGTCCGGATTTATCCGAGGAGAACATCACTGCATGACCCGGGTCGACCTTTAAAACGCTGTTCATGAAACCGGGGGCGATCATGAACTCACAACTTCATTCAACCCGGGTCGTGCATTTTAAACTCACCCAATGAAGGATCTTTTCAAGACACGAAACCTGGTCCAAAGACTTGACTGAAACAGAAAATCTGTTTCAGAGGGCCAAATGGTGCTGTTCTGTTCTGGGAAATGATTTTAAAGGAAACAAATCTCAAGTGGTGGAAAATTGAGATGCCCAGCGGCCATGGGAAAAAACGACTCTGTACCCCTTTGTCCTTGGTTGAGTTGAAAGGTGAACCCTTACCCAAAAAAGTGGGCAAAAAGGGCGGAATCCACCGGGCAACAGAGAAAACAAAAACAGCCAGGGGGAATTGCCCAGAAACCGAGCTTCAAGCTTCCAATGAACAACCGAGCTTCAAGTTTCCAATGCACAAACATTGACGTCTCAAGTGTCCCATCGTCAAATCTCTGATGTCATGTCGCCAGCTTATTTTATGAGAGCAAGTGCCTCGCAGCGAACTGTTTGCAAAAGATACCTATTTGGTCAAAACTCATGAAACTTCCTGTGGGTCACAGTCATAGCTCCCTCAAAAAAAACCTTACAAATTATTGGACCAATTCCTTAGTTGATGACCATCCCGCCCTACCGTGGATGAACGAAATCCTGCACCAATGGGAAACTGTAGTTTGTTGGCAACATTCCAGGGTTTCTTAGGTAGTGCAGGATTTCGTCCATCCACAGTTCTAGGGGTACCTTCCCCATTCTTTCCAGGGATCCTTCTTTTCAGGAAACCATTAAAAAACTCAGGGAAACAGACGGTTCTTGACAAGAACGATGGTTGAAAACAATGGGGAATCAACCCCTAGAACAGTATCCCCAAGCAAACGGGAGCTCTGATGTCCGACCACATTTTCCCTGGCTCCGCCTTTCGTCTCGAAAACCCGCACCTCGTGCACCTCCACCTTTGGTACATGGCGTAGCACCTCCTGCACCTGCACCTGCAATGGATTTCCGAGCACAAACAACACAGCCGAAACACGTTCTGCGCGGTCCAGTGAGTCAGAAACACGCATTCTGCACTGGGGAAATTACTCACCGTGTCAAAAAACGGAACGGACTGACCTTCCGACTCAATGGCTAGCTGCTTACTGTGGATGGTGAAGTCGTGCTGTCCGCTACGAATAGGCGTGCCCAAACACTGAAAAGACACACCCATGTTTTGCGCCTGACGTACCAATTTGGCGAACGCAGGTTGTGATGTGTGGAATATCTTACAGGGATAGGTGTCCTTCCCGGAGCTCGCAGTGCTTGCACCTGAAAAATTGTCCAAGACCGCGGGAAGGTCGACTAATCGGTAAGCTCTTGTCACCTCGGGTCAGTTTTCTAAAGCCAAACACTGGCGAGCAAAGGCCAAATGCAGTGCCTAAACCTTCTGGTTGCCTACGAACAGTTTAGACAGTTTAGACAGTCCAAGACATGGATAATGATCAACTATTTAACCGAGATTTCAATATACCGTCTCCGCCAGGATCATTTGGTAAAGAGCATAAATTAAACAAAAGATATCGGCAAACGCGGGCCCAGAATAGTATTTGCTTTGTCAACCATGTTGCGTCTGTCTGGGACATGAAGCTGGGCCGACCAGCGGGAGCTACATTTCCAGGCGGATTTCTCGATTTTCCTCAAAACCCGGCGGTGTTAAAGCAACACCAAAAGGAAAACGGCCATTTTGGGGGATTCTCCGGGGGGATTCCCCACATATTGCATGGGATTCGTGGTTGATATCCCAGTATATATAGTCAAATCAGATTTCATGCATCCCAATGGGTGCAATTTACTCGGCCAGTTTTCACAAGGTCCATGAGCTCTTGAGGTGCTCTGTCCCTTGACGATCAGCTTGACGGCATCGTTTCTTCAGTTTCGGTCCCTAAAGAACCAGCAGCTTGCGTTACTTCGCCCAGAGATTCTAGAACGTAGCATAATTTGGTTCTCAGGGGACCTTCATATTGAGTGAGGGGGCAGGGACCAAAGCCCCACTCACAAAGGTGCTTGTGAAACATATGGCCATGGGTCAAAAGCCCGTACCCCCAGTGAACATCCCAACCCCCCTAGAATAGGTTCGAACATAGGTGAATTCACCTACCAACCAAAATGGGATCAACCACAACGGTTTTGACAACCACCCAAAAAAGAGAGAAACAAAATAAGAAAAAAGGCAAAAAAAAGAGCGAATTCTGGGGAAGGTTCACGGGCTTCACTCTTGACCTCAAGGGCTCGGATGTTAGACGGAAGTCACGTGGGGGTAGCCACTTTGACTCGGAGAAACCAAAGGAACTGCAGGAAATCCTTGCTTTGGGTGGTTATAACTACCCAACGTCCAGAGATTCCTGGCTGGCTTCTCAGATTCTCCCGCTTGAATTGATCCAGATTCGAGATTGTCTGGGGAACCCCTTCTAGAGGAACACATTGATCCACTGATCAAAAAGGGCACATGGAGCGGAAAAGAGAAACCACAGGAAACCAATCCAATCTTGATGGCAACCCCGTCCCTAACTTGAGACCGTTTTTTGAAGAGAGTCATCCATTTTCCCGGAAGTATCGCTTTTAGAGGGAACCAGTTTCTTGGTTTTAAACGGAACCAAAAGGACAACAAGGCCATGGTTGGGTGACCCCAAACAAGCTGACCAGCCCAGAAAAAAAAGAGTCAAGTCCCCTCGCCTGAGGCACCTCCACGAATTTGTCCACGAAGGCGACCTGAAAGCGCCCAAAGGGTGGCGGGGGGAGGGGGGGAGGGGGTGGGGGCCATAAACTGGGATTTTGGGAGTCTGGAGCAACTAAAGAGTCATCCATTCCCTTTTGGTTGGGGAAGATAGAATAAAAACAGGCGTGTTATTTAGTTGATAGGAAGTGCTGCGTAAAACATGGGCCAAGCGCGCACAGTTTTGGGCCACTCTCTCCGGCATCCTGTAAGTGGCGAGGGGAGGGGGGTTGGATTGCACGACCCACAAGCAATGGTGAAATCTCCCCAAATGCAAGGCATGGCCGTTGCCTGAACAGGAAGCCTTGCCATAGCGCGAAACACCAAATGAAGCCTTGCAGTCAGGCAGGATGGAGGTCAGTGCCTTGGGATGAGGAACTCCCAACTGATGGGAACTCGGAGGTCGGGTACATGAAGGCAAGGAACTCGAACTTCGGCCCATGGCCTCTTTTTCCAGACCGGCCGCTTTCTTTGGTTGATTGGTGTCCCTCCAAACGGAGGAAGAAAAGGCACCACAAATGCTTGAATCACCCTGGAAGTCACCTAACACCTGAACCTACCCTGTACCGTACCTTGCCTCAAATGGGCGACCAAAACCCATTGTTTGGTTCCATTTACAAAGTTGCACCGGTTTCTATTCTTACTATAACCATCGATGTAACTATATAGTCGAACCACAAGTAAAAAACAACCTGGAAAGCGTCACGTGATGTTTGGCTCTATCTACCTCCACTTGCTTTATTAAGTCGCGGTGCAAAAATAACAACATGTCCAGTAGTGAAAACGATTCCCTGTAAAACCAACATGGGAAAATGTGAAACGCGTCTTTTCAGCAAATGGATTTTTGCTAAGCTGCTCGCTCAACAACCCGTGGTTTTCAACCAGGTCCAACACTCGGGATTTTGGGCGCTAAAAGCGGCCTGCGGCACCTCCACCAACCTCTCCACCGTTCTGACCTGGCCACTGGGGAAAGGACGCAGAAACGGCCCCCGGTCTAAGGACAGCCACGTTGTGTCAAAAGCACCTTGGCCATGTGTCAAATTGAACATCTTCATTTTAACCTGTTGGTGTCCCTTCAACAAAAACGCAGACCCCAATTTAGAAAAGCGGCAAAACCGCAGAGCTCTTTCTGCGAGCGGGCCAAGGACATCCACTGCAGGCAGAAACGGTTATGTCTCAAACTGCGGATTTGGACTTTCAAGATGGGCTGGTGTCCCTTTGAGCCACAAAGACACGTGCCCCGACTGTGTGCGTGTGTCTCCAAATGAGGGTAGGCTTAAGGCCAAACACCTTGAGGCGAACACTCCAAATGTTTTGCATTCTGAGCACATCCAGGGTGTGTTTTTTTTTGGGGGGCGTGGCTCGCTTGTGCGCTTTTGCCTCGACGCCAATGTTCAGGCTCTATGAGGTCTTACAGGCAAACCAATATGTAACTTCAAAACCAACATCCATATGTGGGGTATCCAAATTCTATTGACACACACACACACAACTTCCCCCCCCCACCTTCCTTTACACATGAAGCGATTCGCCAGGTTGCACACACACACACAGACACACACATAACCCCCCCGCCCCCCCTTGCCCCTTCTTGACAGATGAAGCCGTCCACCCGGTTGTGCGTTGTTGCGCCCCGACTCGAACGCAAGATGAGCCCGGCTGAAGGAGCAGCTCCGGCCTCCACCTTGGGCACCTCTCGGATGATCTCCTGCACTTCCAGGCGGGGCACCGTGCGCACCACCTCACCGATGCGATTCGGAGCCGGGCAAAGCGAAGAGGAAGGGCAAGTTTGGTTTGACCCAGGGCAAACAAGATGTGTGTTTTCAGTTTTGAAGACCTCCTGCTTAAAAGCTAAAAAACAAAAACATAAACCAAACAAAAAACATGTTTGATACAAATATTTTCGCTCAAATCTATGGCTTCTGCCTCCCTTAGGCACATCCTCGAAACTCCAAGCCAATGACCCTTTCTGAGGGGGACCACCAAAAGGTGGCGCCATTTCTTCCACGTAGATGTCCATGGGAGGTCGAAACAACCCGACCCGACATCGGCAGGCCTCCTGGATGTGGACCTGCGGAACCTCCACCACCTTCTCCACATGGCAGACTTTGGGCACCTGGCGGTTTTTTTTGGTGTTTCCAAAATCGGAAACCAATGGTATTCAATGGCCGTGGTGGTCCAGTGGACCTAAATGGAAAGCACTAGCACCTGCGGTCCGTATCCAGGTGGCTTAATTTTGACCCATACACGAACGGACACCTAACCACTAAACCAAACCGGATGGCCGGGAACCAGCAAGAAACCAATTCGCATATCCAGCAATAGCACCCTCCTGTCCAACATGGAACCTGATTCAGGGGTTCAAGACCATTTTCCAATTCAAACATGGACCCTCTGGTGGGTTCCACGAGAGTGGACAGGAGGGTAAACTAAATCGAAGACCCCAGGTCAACTCGAGGGTGTGGTTCCCCTTTCTCAAGCATTATTATTTTGCATAGAACGAAGAATCTCTGGATAGCATGGGAAGTTACCCTAGAAACACTCAACAAATATTTCGGTAAAACAAAACAACACGCACACACACAAAGAAAAATAATGATGGATGTGTCAATGTCTCTTCTTTTCTGGAAGGCAAACTAGCCAATTTTGAGGATTCCCATATTTTGAGACACTGGCTGGGCCACACCAAGGGGATGGAGAGCGTTTGACGTGTGATTTGTCCAGGTCCGCCTAGGTTCGTTCCCTAACCGACCTGGTGCTGCGAACTGTTGGGTTTTGTCCAACTCTATCATAGCTGGATTCGATCTATGGGTTGCGCCCCAAGGCAGATTAGGGGAACCCAAGCAGGGTGTTTTGTTTGGCTTGCATTAAAAAAAACAAACACCAAAAAAAAACACACACAACCAAACCTGTGCTACCGCTCCCAAAACGGGCACCCTCAAAACTCCCTTCTGACTGGATCGCCACAAAAACAAGAACTGTTTCCTTGCCACTACTGTCCGAAACCCAGAAACTCTGGGCCATTTTCGCCGCCCCATGCTACCCTCGGCAGGTCCGCACCTCCACCAGCCTCTCTTGCACTTGGACCTGGCAGCTGGCCACCGAGGATGCTCCGAAATTGAGTGCCCGTTGGTCCCTTTGAAGGAACCAAAACTAGGCTGGAATTAGGACCCCAGCATTTTTGCCTGGTTAATGGAAAACACAATACCCCAAAAAAAGCAAAACAAAATGAAGGGGAGCTAATTCTGGGGAAGAAAAAGGGATTCTCAGATCCTTCGCTTTCGACCCTGTCACCCAGAGCAACGTCATCACCCCTGACGTACCATTTTCCGTTACCCGGAAACCAGTGGCCGTGGGCAAAAGGGGCAACCTCGGTTCGGTACTTGGCTTTACGCTCCTTCCCAAAACCGGTACAAAGCCACCAGTGTGCTAAATGTTTGACGGGCCCCCGCCCTCAACACCCCCGCCCCCCCCCCTCAACACCCCCCTCTAGTCATACCCAGTTGCCCAGAGGCGCCCTTTTCCCCCCTTTTTTTTGGCAAGGGTTCCCCGTTAAACTCCACCAAACAAAAAAGGACGCTCTTGTTTATCCCGTGGAAATCCACTGCATAGGTTACTTGCTGCGAAGATCGTGAGGAGGGCCACCAACAGCTCACAAAATGCGTGGGTGGACGCCTCTGTCGAGCAGGCTAGCAGTGAACGGCTCAAACACGAACCCCTAGAGCCCCCACAAGAGGCACAAATATATGTATATATATATATATACATATATGTGTATATATATATATATGTATATATATATATATATATATATATGTCAGGAAGGTTGAAAACCGAACCGGAAACCGGTTAACCGAACCGGTTTTCAAAACCGCAAAAAAAACGGAAACGAACCACAAACCGAACCGACCAAACCGAACAGAAACCGAACCGTCAACAGGTTTGCAGGGGCAGCAAGCCCACGCAAGCTGCCCCTAGAATGGCAGAGCGACCGCGCTGCCTGCCAGGCCGGTTTCGGAAGGTAATCAGAAATGGGAGGGGGGACTGGACAGCTATACCGCGGACCTTGTCGAGAAAAAAGGTTCTTGGGAGGGTTCCGCCAAAGTGATCTTCAAAGGGTTCTTCAAAGCTGTAGCGCAAACTCAACAAATACCAAATCGGTTCCGCAGAGCCCAGGCCAAGCAGCAAACAACAACACAGCCAGGCGCTCCAAAACGCTTTGCAGAAACTTGGGGATTGTACGAGGGCAGGGGGTTTGCCACAAGCGTCTCTGTGCATGGCCCCAAACGATGAAAACCTCTGGAGATCCGTTTGGCGCCCAAAAGGGTTCCCCATGAAGATCCGCAACGCGTTGATTGCAGGCACGATATGTGACTGAAGAAAACCGTTGGAGAACACCCAGGGGAAGACAGCCACAAACAGTTCACCACTTCGACCCACGGAAACCAAACACAGCTTGCTCTTACAACAACTTCCCTATGGCCACCAGGCATTTTGCGCTCCGCTTCACGTCTCCGAAGAGCACTTTTGTGCTTTCCGCTGCTTCCACCCTTCTTCACCAAGCCATCCCCTCTTTGCATTTTCATGCCCGAAGAGGAGTTTTCCTGCCTTGTGACTGCTCAGCCGAGGACGCTTCTATCGACAGCTCTGCCTGCAGCAGAGAATGCCCTCTCCACGGATGCAGTGCTGGGCGGAGCTGACAGCACCCACATTGCCGTTGTGGCCACTTCTGGACAGTCCCGCGAGTGCGTGCGCCACCACTGCAGGGGTGACACGCTCAAGTCCTGGATCTGAGGGAACTGCTCAAACCGCGCAAGCTGGCTCTCCACCATGTTCTGGATCTTTGCTTCGTCCGCAGCAACCTCAGCCTCTTCCCGATGCAAAGTGCGCTGCCCAAAGAAGAAGTCCTCACATGAGTCGTGGCTCTTCAGTGTGCGTGCAGGCTGCAAGCCTGCAGGGTACACTGGCTGCGCCTTGTGCTTTGCGTCAGCCTTGCTGTGGCCTCGGCCTCGCCCCCGGCCACGCCCACGTTTTGCTTTTGGCGCAGAAGCTGCCAGCTCTGCCAATGTTGTGTTTGGATGCCCTGCAAGGCGAATCCAATGCTCCCGCAAGGCTGCTGCAGCTTCATGGCTGCGGCAAGCCCACTCTGCCACGCGCTGTCTGGCACGTTGACGGGCTTCTGGCGAAAGGCAAGGGTGATCACGAAATCTGGGGTCAAGAAAGCATGCCATCTCCAAGTAGCCCTCGGCAGTTGTGCCCTCTATGTGCTTTTTGCAGACTTTGCCAATGTCTCTCTGCAAGAACACGATGAGCTTCCGAGCTAACGGCCCCAAGTCTCGCTTGCGCATGCATTTCCCAAGCTGTGCCTGCAGCATCTTCGGGACAGGGATTGTGCGCACACTGTCGCGGAAAGCTTGCTTCAACTGATGCATCAACGGCATGTACAAAGAGCACAGCACTTTCTCTTCGCCTTCAAGGGTGCGCGTGGCCAAGTAAATCGGCTGCATTGCAACTGCCAGCTCTGCCATCTCCTTGGCGTCTTCTTGCGAAATTGTCGGAGGGGGAGACTTCCTCAGCTTCAAAAACAAGGCTAAACAAGCACCCCTGAAGAAACAAAATCGCCAGACCCCCCCCAAGCTCTTGTTCTTGAACACACGTTTATTCAAAAAAACGTGCGGTCAAGGAGCAGCTGTCTTCCATGCACATCCATGTACAAGCTCAAAGCTGGCGCATTGTAGGCAATTCTCATCAGCAGTGCCTGAGTGCTGCTCCAGCGTGTCGCTGTTTCCCGTTGAACACTGGTGAACGGGAGTTCAGCCTTCAGGGCTTGGGCCTCCAGCCGTGCATATTCGTCGGGGTTGTGCACCAGCCACTTCACAAGCCGCCTTGCTTGCACAATGCGAGGTTTCAAAGCATCTTGCATCTGCTGGTGCTCGGGGTCACGCCGGCTAGGCTTCTGATCCCTGGCTGGCACTTCTGAACTTGAGTCCGACGAAGAGCTGGAGCTTGTGGAGCTACTGCTACGCTCACTTGAAGCGCCAAGCTGTCTGGACCGAATTGGCGGCACCGCGTGCTTTATTGCAAGCTGTATGCAGTGGCAACCACATCCCAAACAGTTCAGTTTCATGTCCTTGGCGTTGCAAAGCTTTGGAAATGCAAGAAAACATCAGCACAAAAGCAAACCATGGCCCTGGGCAAACCCCTACTCCTGAAACCACCTGCCAATGTCAGCCAAAAGTCTCTGCCAGCTTTTCGCACTGCACCCTCGTGGTCGGTGACTATAGTAACAACGTCGTCCTTGCTGATGCCGAAATCATCCAAGCCTTTTGCAATGAATTTCTGGTACTGCTCTGCGTTGCGAGGGGCTGGGATTTCCTCAGCCAGGATGCAGGCCGTGAAGCGCTCCCAGGTCACACTGATCCATTGCAGCAGCACGAGGACGTACTCCTGGCGTCGAACAAGCTTTGTGCGCCAGCTGTCAACCAGTATGGAGAATCGGGAGCCTGCCTTTTTGGCCTCCTGTACGGCTGCTTTGACTTCAGAGCTGATGTCTGCTGTTTGGGCATCAACTTCCGCTTGCAGAGCGCTGCGGCCTGCCAAAGTCGGGAACACTTTCTTGGCACTTTCCACAAGCCGTACTGGGCACAAGCCCAGAAGCACCATGTGGGTGCTCCAGTTGTGAAGCACGGTCGCGTCTGGCTGCACTTTGCTTGCTGGCCGCTGCAACAGGTCATCGGGGACAACCTCTTCGTGTTTCGTTTTCAGGTGGTTCACCAGACCCGCCGTGCTGCCAGCCTTGGATTGTATACACCCGAAAAAACACTGCTTGCAGCCCAACCAGCTTCCAGTGCCCGGGCAACGTCGGACAATTCTGGCTGGCCTTCTGGCCAACAGAGCCTGCAGAACCGGTAATCTTCCGTCTGCGGCCTCTTTGGAAAAAAATGTGCAGTTGCCCATGACCGAGAGGTCATGCCGTCGCAGCAAGCCCAATGCTTGCTTTTGCAAAAAAACAGGCCTGCAGCTACGTTGCTCAGAGGGCTCAAAGCCTAAAGACTTTAAGCCGGAATGCGCCAGACAAGGAAGCTGTTGACAGAGCCTTTTTTAACTACCCTGAATGAAGGTCATTTGTCACTTGCCCTGGGGTGTGCCTGTTTTTGAGGAGCCAGCCAAAAATGGTGTGGTTTGATTGCACGAATTTCCCTTTAAAACTAGCCCAGAAAGGGGCCCCTCAAAAAAAGACAGACCCACATCCTAGATGAAATGGTCGCAAACCAACAATCAAAACATGGTACAAAAAACCTGTTCCCACTTTTAGTATAGGTTTTACAAAGGCGGCCGCTTGGAACTATGGCTGGGATCTTCCCTCATTAACCTCCAATTATCCGGGTTTGATTGCGACTCACGTGGGATTCAACACGCAACCATCACAGCTTGAAAAACAATGCAATGAGCAAACGGTCTCCGCCTGTGCTGAATGGAAAACGGAGAGTCCACATCCACGCATTTGGAAATAAGAAGGGACGCACACAGCCACACACACACACAAACAAACAAACAGACAAACTCACAAACAGAAAAACAAACGAACCAAGCCACTGACTGATGCTGAGCATTTTGTTCTTTCTTTCATTCTTTCTTTCTTTTTTATTTCTTGTTGCAGCCTGGCTGCACCAGCAGCGCGAAAAAAACAACTTACTGACTGTCAGTGGGTTGTTTTTTTTTGCGCGGCCCGGCTTGGATTGGAAGAGTTTCTCGCGGGCCGACCGGGAGGAAAACTGAGTTGCCCGCTGTCAGTGTAAGGGATTGCTCTCCCGGCGCCTTGCCGCCTTGCCCCGGGCCTGTCCTGCCGCCCCCTAACGCCCCACCAGCCTGACTGGCAGAGCTTTTGGCACGCTTAGCAGGCCACTGCAGGTGAGGCCCCGTTGCTGCGAGCGTCAAGGCAAGAAACCCGCATTATTGGCCGCTTCTGGTTCTGACTTTTGCTTCCGCAGTGCTCGCAACACACGAAACACCGCTGACACTTGGCAAGAAAAAAAGCGGACCACGAGCAGGCAGCGACTTCTTTTTTTGTTGGGCTGCTCGGCTTTGACCGCAGACCGTGCCAACAGCACCGCCATAGGATCCCGTTCCAAAGCGGCAGCAGGAGGAATTGGACCCTCAAGCTTCTGATACCCTGGCGGATCACGTACATGTCCAAGCAACAATCTATGTCACCAACTCTCCCTGCTCCCGCAGGTGTGCCCGAGCACCGTGTTGCGGCCTGGCCGCGCCAGCAGCGCGAAAAAAAACAACTTACTGACTGTCAGTAAGCTGTTTTTTTTTCGCGCTGCCCGGCTTGGATTGGAAGAGTTTCTCGCGGGCCGACCGGGAGGAAAACTGAGTTGCCCGCTGTCAGTGTAAGGGCTTGCTCTCCCGGCGCCTTGCCGCCTTGCCCCGGGCCTGTCCTGCCGCCCCCTAACGCCCCACCAGCCTGACTGGCAGAGCTTTTGGCACGCTTAGCAGGCCACTGCAGGTGAGGCCCCGTTGCTGCGCGCGTCAAGGCAAGAAACCCGCATTATTGGCCGCTTCTGGTTCTGATTTTTGCTTCCGCAGTGCTCGCAACACACGAAACACCGCTGACATTTGGCAAGAAAAAACGGACCACGAGCAGGCAGTGACTTCTTTTTTTGTTGGGCTGCTCGGCTTTGACCGCAGAGCGTGCCAACAGCACCGCCATAGGATCCCGTTCCAAAGCGGCAGCAAGAGGAATTGCACCCTCAATCTCGTCATAGCCTAGCAGGTGTCCAAGCAACAATCTGTGTCACCAACTCCCCCTGCTCCCGCAGGTGTGCCCGAGCACCGTGTTGCGGCCTGGCCGCGCCAGCAGCGGAAAAAACAACAACTTACTGACTGTCAGTGGGTTGTTTTTTTTTGCGCGGCCCGGCTTGGATTGGAAGAGTTTCTTGCGGGCCGACCGGGAGGAAAACCGAGTTGCCCGCTGTCAGTGTAAGGGATTGCTCTCCCGGCGCCTTGCCGCCTTGCCCCGGGCCTGTCCTGCCGCCCCCTAACGCCCCACCAGCCTGACTGCCAGAGCTTTTGGCACGCTTAGCAGGCCACTGCAGCTGAGACCCCGTTGCTGCGCAACGTCAAGGCAACAAACCCGCATTATTGGCCGCTTCTGGTTCATGATTTTTGCTTCCGCAGTGCTCGCAACACACGAAACACCGCTGACACTTGGCAAGGAAAAAAAGCGGCCCACGAGCAGTCAGTGACTTGTTTTTTTTTTGGCTGCTCGGCTTTGACCGCAGACAGCATCGCCAACAGCACCGCCATGGGATCCCGTTCCAAAGCGGTAGCAGGA
The DNA here is from genome assembly GCA_963377175.1 of Effrenium voratum. Classification (NCBI taxonomy): domain Eukaryota; class Dinophyceae; order Suessiales; family Symbiodiniaceae; genus Effrenium; species Effrenium voratum. The sequence continues at coordinate 193,528 of CAUJNA010002224.1, read as the reverse complement.
GGAATTGAACCAATAGGTGCATGTCCAAGCGACAACCTGTGTCACCAACTCCCCCTGCTCCCGCACCAGCAGCGCGAAAAAAAAACTTACTGACTGTAACAAGAAATAAAAGAAGAAAGAAAGAAAGAAAGAAAGAAAGAAAGAAAGAAAGAAAGAAAGAAAGAAAGAAAGAAAGAAGGAAGGAAGGAAGGAAGGAAGGAAGGAAAGAAAGACAGAAAGACAGAAAGACACACACACAAACACACAGACGCACACAGACTCACACACAGACAGACACACACACAGACACACAGACACACGCACGCACGCCCACGTGGAGATTCCAAGGATGTCCGTGCAAATGTCATCATGAGAGCACCTTCCAGCCACTCAAGCAGCTTCTCTTTTAATCTCAGGCTTCAAGGCGCCTCAACAAAGCAAAATCCTTGGGTGAGATAGTGATACGATTTGCGTGAAATGCCGCCGCAGCCGCCCGGCTAAAGTGGTCGGTCAAAAACCACTCTGTGGCAAACTGAAGCAGAAGCACAGCATCTGTGGAAAACTTCAGCTCCTCATCAGGAGCCAACTTCTGCACAAGCTCCTTGATGAGGCGAAGCCAAGACAAATGGGGAATCAAGTACTCTGGCGCTTGTGCAGACTGCAAGCGCGCAATCTCCCTCATCACACCGGGTCTGCCGCTGCCCCAGCGCCCTCTCGGGGCATGACGTTGGGGCGCTGATTTCGGGTTGGGCTGCGGCGCCTGGGTCCGATGCTTTGGATTGACTGGGCGCTTGCCAGTCTTCTTTCCTCTCGTTTGACTTGTCTTGTTCAAGAGCGACTGCAACGTGGCCGACTTCATGACCGAAGGAGAAGGGGCAGCTACTCTCATATCCAGCTCCTCGTCAGCCTTGTCAATCATGGCATCCAGCTCCTCGGCCGTTTTTTCTGGAAAGGGGTTCAGCTGGCAGTGCGAGCCACTACTGCATTCTGGAGCATTGACAAAAGGCTGCACGTAGCGTCCACCTTCGTTGCCAACCAGTGTGACAAAGCCAGCCTGATCGCCAAGCGCAGCGCGCACCCGCAGCATGCCAGCATGCTGCTGGTGATCTCCAAGTTGTGTGAGGACTTGGCCGGGCTGCAAAAGCGCCACGTCTGCTGAAAATGGGTCTGCCTCTGCAGTCAAGATGCACCGCTTCACAACGCACAGCCGGGCCTCAAAAAGCCTCATCCACGTGGCCTTGTCCATGGTTTCTGAAGCAGGTGACAAGAGGTCCCAAAGCTTGTCAACATTCTGCGCCTTGTCGTTGACGAAGGTGCAGAATGTGTCCTTCTGCAGCTGCGTCGGGTCCTCCTTGTCTGAAAGCTTGTCAAAGAGGCTTGCCAAAGCTTGCTGGTCGTGCTGACCTTGCGCCAGGTGATTTTAAAACACTGGGGCCTGCTTGGAAACTAAAGCGGGGATTCAAGTGGCCCCAGACAAAACTCTCCAAGTTGGACTGCAAAAAACAGAAAGAAGGCCAGAAGACAGAAGCAAGTGGCAAAAGGCGCGGATCCTCTCCATCAGCTCATCCAATTCCCTGTCGAAGCGGGATCGGGCAACCAAAAGCAGCGAGCAGCCTTCGCGTTCCAGCTTCTCCTTGCTGGTGCGCCGGACAATGTCTCTCAGTGGCTCTGCGCCAAATGCCAGCTCATCCCCTGCCGTGAACTCTACATCAACGGCCTGCAGCGCATTGGACTCAATGTACGATCTCACACACGCAGCATCCGCCAGCAGAGTTGCAGGAAGTTCACGCGACTCTGCACTGCCATTGCGGCCCACCACAAGAAGCTGCACAAATCTCATGGCTTGGCAGGAAAACGTTGCTTCCGGGGAGCAACAAATACAAACAAGCTGCGCAATCCTGTGGGGCAGCCACTGGCTGTCGTCTCAATGGCGTAGCCCGAAAAAAAGCCAAACCCCAAGATAATGCAAAATAATGACCCTTTTCCTGGTAGTCTTCCAAACTGACGAAACCCCGACGTCCCAATCCGCCGCCGCCGCCGACAGCTTCTGCATTAACCGTGCAAACCGGCAGGTTTTGGAAGGTTATGAGTAACCGCCACTAACCGGAGAAGGTTTTCAAAAGGTTTCAGAAACCGAACCGAACCGAACCTAACCGTGGCCACCCTGATATGTGGTCGCAAATGTAGATCATGGGGGGGTGAGCATATATATGTATATATGTTCTGCAAGCATTTGTATATGTATATAGGTAATCTCTACATAGTGTTGTCACAAGTGTTGTCCTTGTGAACATTGTATACACTGGGCTCAAAGAACACATCTGGATAACCAATTTTCTTTGGGAGGTTTCCCTTCAACGGGAGCAAAGGAGTCCCTTTGGTTTTCTGTTTCTTAAGATCAAGGGCCCTTTCTTCTTGGCAGGGTCAATTGTGCACGGGTGCTGTTGTTGTCTCCTAGCAGTCAAAGGAATACTCGCTTTGTCGTAGGGACCGTCAAACCCGTATCAAATCAGGCATTGGCCGGCCAAGCCAAACATAAGCTTTTGCCTACCTGGGCTGACTTGGTCGATTCCCACAAGAACCCAGTCCCATCTCACAACTGAACAGTCTCCTTGTACTCTTAACGCCTCCTCCTTTAGGACGATTCCACTGGTGTAGCCCCAAAATTCACCCCCTGCGCATCCAACATCCACAACGTCTAAGTCCGGGTAAGCTTTCCGCCAAAAAAAACGATCGATCCGCGCCTGGATCTTGGGGACGGTCTTCACCTGGCGCAGGCTACATGTCGATGTGCGGAAAGCTCGACTGAGAGCGTTTTGACAGCTGGCTCCGCACATGCTTTAGACCATCAACTACTCTCGGCCCTTGGAAAGTAAAGGAAAGAAGGGTCCACCAAGGCCGGGCATGACCAAGGAAGAGTTTTCATGTTCCCTGGAGTGGATGGGGGTACACTTCACATGGCAGACTCTGAGCAGGGATGGGGAGCTGGGTTTGAAAAGTTCATGTTGACTTCGGGCAGGCAGCCACTACTAGACAAGGGCAACAACTCAGAGGTGTAAACGAGTCGCACAATGTGTTGATCGATAGGGGCACATGCAGCAGTCAATTAGATCACTGACCTCCGGATGATCAACGAGCAAACTCTCGCTTTTGCGTTGGTCGACTTCACTATTTCCCCAAATGCTTAATACTAAGTTGACCCCTGATTAATACACCCCCTTAGAAGAACGGATTCCCTGCCAAAAAGGGACCCGCCCTAAAAAGGCCCGTGACCAACAAAAAGTCCAAAGATCCAACCCACTAGCCTCAAGTAATTAGTAATCAACCAGTTGAATGTGTCCCCCTTGATTGAAATCGGGGGCCAAGGGAACCCACGGCAAATGCATCTTAACCCCAGATTACTGAGTCTCTGGTTTGCTTCTTGATTCGGGGGAGTGCCTCTTTAGTGGCAATCCTCACTTTTGTAGGTGAACCTCAGTATTAGGACTCCTGGGGAACCATGAGTGGGCAAAAGCACGCCAAGATCCCATGTTCAGAATGACTCAAGCTGGATCCGATCAATGCGATCTGATCGGGTGGCCGGGTGTGCCTCCCTAGGTGTTGCGGAAAACAGAAAATGGCGCGGGCGAATTGGGGGGACGCCTCGGGTTCTAAAATTGAGGTGGAAAAGGACGCATTTTGACTGGATGTCCATTGAAAACCCTGAGACCAGCTGAGTCCATCGAACTTTCCCGCAAACTTCCGGCCCGGCAGACACACCATATCCTTCTCTGACACTAAAAATGGATAAACAAAAACAAACAGAAACAAAACCCAGCGCATCTTAATCGCGGAAGCCCGATGACAAAAAGTGGAATCCCTGTAAATGAGCGAAGCCTCCCATGTGAGACACTTTTAAAGGGATCATTCAAATCATCAACTTTGGGTGATCCCAACTCAGTTCTAACTTGGCTCTAACGAATGGGTTCTGTTCTGTCCATCAGTACAAGCGATCGGAACCGAACCAGCCAAACGGGGCCCTGACAACTGGGGTGTGCCCTTTGTAAATACCCATTTCGGGGTTGTCTGAAAGGGATCCAAAGAGCTGATTGTTTTCTCCATGTTCTTAGTTTTTTGTTTTTTTGAGATCAATTTCAACTGGTCACTGGACTGAGCTGTCCTCAGATCCCCCGCTGAAAGTCGAGAACTTTTAGTGGGCGAAATGGAAAACCCACCACTAAACACTAAAAACATCTAAAGATCTAAAAGGCTAAGAGGGCTAAGGAACCGGATGGCTGGGGCCACCAAGTGGAGTGAGAGGTCCTCCGGCACTGCGTCAAACCGAGTGCCGAGGGCCCTGGCAACTTCCTGGATCTCGATCTTGGGAATGGTCCGCACCTCGGCCGTGTAATCAGTGAGCCAGTGACCTCCAAAGGAGAAGGGAACCCAAACCCGTGGTGCTGAAAACCCGCGCAGAAAAATGGAATCCAAACCTTTGGTAGATACCATATCGTTTCAAGATGTCGATTCTGACCTTTTGGTCCAGGGACTCATTTTGGCTGGTTGAACTATTGGTCACATCTTCGGGCCAGAAAACCACAACAAAATTTAGAGGGCGCCACTGCGCTGGGACTGTCCGCAGATTCTGCAACCCACATCCCCGCCCATGAGAGGACCGGGTTATGAACATTTCCCCTGCCGTACTGGAAGGTGTTTTTTGTTTTTATGGGCTTCGTTTTCCGTCTGGGTTCCGTCCAAAAAATGGGTATACCCGTTTGACAGTGGGACTAGCAGTATAGCGAAGCCAAGTTTTTTGTCGTTTTTCGTTCTTCCTGTTTTTCTTCTTTTGCTTGAGGGGGGAGAGGTTCTGTGTTAAGACACACCCAACTGGAACCACTGGATATAGGTTTGGGCACTACAGGCTTCTTCAAAATGAGGATCCCTTAATTAATCCTAAATCAAAAGCAACACCATATCAGCGTTGTTCTAAATCATCGTGCAGGCCAGAGACACTAACACAATTCTCTCATGAAGGCCTACGCGAGGCTTCCGCGGCTGCGAGGGTAGCTTGCTCGAGTGGTCTACATTGCAAAAGACACTACGCGGCGCTCGCGTAGATTGAGTGTTTTGTGGAAATTAGTTTTCGCGTGTTTTTGCTTACGCGAACACGGCGAAACCGCAACAGCCGAGCTTTTCAACCTGTAGAAGACAAAAGCGCCACAATCCGCGCAAACGATGCATGGAAACATGGGTGAGACCCCGCTTGTTTGCAGATTGGACTTTGCCACTGTTCTGCCCCATGTTTGCCACACTGACAAGTGACCATGCCACACCCTGTGTCTGAGCCCTTGCTACGGCAATGGAAACGCAACAACTTCGTATAGGGCATGCAAGGGGGCTACGCGAACCTTTCGCGACTGGGCAAGTGATAAAGCGACCCAGGCAAAAGCAACATGTTCAAAACCATATTTCCTCTCGAATATGACACGCCGGTTGTTGTAAAAGACATTTCAAGAGTCGGGTTTCTACATTTTAAGACAAACCAATATGGGTGTTTCTCAAAATGGCGGACCCCTTTTGGCTGTTCTTTGAAGCGAAACCAACCGGCAACCACCGAAAACCTTCCATCTGGGGACCGAAGCTGGCGTTTATCAGTCAGTGAGCCGTCCCCCCCAAAAAAAAAACATCGCCGGGCCGCGATTTCCTGGGTGTGCACTTCCGGCACTTCCACGATCTTCTCCACGTATCGAACCTGTCCGGCTCGCCGGGGCTTGCTCCCCAACTGGAAATCGGAAGGACCCCCCAACGCCTTGAAGCAAACCTAGATGCGTGGTTCGACAGGCAACCACCAAAACAAGCGCAAGGGGATTTCAATCAAACCGAGCATCAAACAAAATTTCGAACATCATGCTTGGAATTCTATGAAGGGAACCCACACCTCTATAGGCCCTCTGTAAATCTCGTGTTGGCAGGTACAGCTTTTATACAATTGTGGCTTGCGATGCAAACATGTTGCCTGAAATCCGGTGAAATCTGTGGCGTTGGCTCGTCCTGAAGAATGAGCCCATGCCCTTAGCGAAGCGAAACTAGAGATGTCCTCGAAAATATCGTCGTCAGCCCAGAAAAGACCAGAAACAGCCAAAACCAAGCCAAGCCCCAAGGGGGAGTTGTAAAAGTCTTGGCTCCCTTAGGCCCTCGGAAGGTTTCAGCTGGACGCATTTCCAGAGGTTCGACCAATCTTTCAAGTGACCACTACAATTAAAGAGAAACCTCAAACAGGAACCCTACACTAAAGCAACCCTGAGTTCAATAATCCTCGTTGATCCACAGGCGGATGCAATCCTTAGGGGAATCGCAATCACTCTTTTGCCTCGCAACCCGGCGTCGACATTACTTCCATTTGCTTAAGCCCCCTGGAAAAAATAAACATATTTCCAGTGGTGATCGATTCCTTTTAAAGCCAACAGGAGAAAAACAACTTAAACAAATGGAAGTTACCAGGCACTCCCTTGAAGATGAAGTTGAAAAGCGAACAGTTTGTCACTTTGACAAAGAATTCTCTAAAGCGGAACATAACCCTTTCTGTGCGGCCGCTTGATGTGGATCTGAGAGGCCTTGTACACCTTGTGCGGGCTACAAATCGGGGAATTGCCAACGTGGCCGGGCGTTCCTCTTCCAAGGCAACCCTCGTGGAGCCTCAGGCACCTCCACCACCCGCTCGGTGACCTGGACAGGCAAAAAATGGAAAAGGAGCCATGGCTTTCTTGGGGTGGGTGGCCTCCTTGGGGCGTTCGAAAGTTGAAACCACGGTCTTTGGATTGGTTCCCCTTTCTTCTGTTCCCGGGTGGAAAAGGGATCAGAGGGCGACAAGTTTCGTGGTGTTGTTATTCGGTGGCCATTTCACGGAGGCTTTGCGGCCAAACTTTGGGGTGAAAGCCTTCGGCTCGCCATTTTTCGACGCGCCCGGCTTTCTGAGAAATGGGCTGGTGTCGCCCTCTGAAACCCAAAGCTGGTAAGTGCAGGCAGGTCCAAACAACCAAGCTTGAAGCAAGGGACACCTTCCGAGGTCGCACACCAAAATCTGTGTGAGGTCACAACTCAAATTGGTCCAGATTGTTCCATGACGTCTCCTACCAAAGTATGAGAGGCTGAATGATCGGTTCCCTTGAAAACGATTTGGATAGAACTTGCTTCAGCATGTGGAGAGGTAGCAGGAACAACCCTTGCCCGTGGTCGCAGGCTCAATGTTGCCTCCATATTGGCTCAATGTTGCCTCCATACGCAAGATATATGTACACATATATAGATATATTCTCTATATATATATATATACATGGACATGAAGCACTGGTACGCAGCAGGTTGCTTCTTTCCAAACAGATTCACCACTAGGTGTGGTTTCAGTATGGAAACCACGCCTCCAAGGAAGCATCAAATGGCCAGGGGTTCATATACATATGTATATATATATATACACGTCCATGCACATCTGGCATCTCAAGCTGGGCCAGTCTTCTGTCAGCCTGATTGAGGAAGGAACCCCAAAAGCAATGCTATCGCAAGCCTCCCCCCTTACCTTCAGGGGGAAGGGGTGGGGGTCCTCCAATTCCATGTTTGCCCCAAAAAAAGAACACGCAACAGAACAATAAACGGAGAAATCCATCCTCCTCACTTCCAGGGAAGCCAAGTCTGGAGGCACACGCTATAATAAGAAAGAAAATGCACCACTGGAGGTCTGGGGTCTCTCAGAGCCTGCTTCACAATTCACTTGTGAATTCTCATTCGCGAACCTGAAAGCAGAAACGGCCCAACAAAAACTGGCTGCCAAAAAAGGGGCGAAACCTGAACCCATCCCTGTTTCATTGGCTGTGGGTCAAAACCCTGTACCCCTGGTGAACGTCAAAATAGGTTGCAAATGGATGTTCATCCACACCAAAATGGAGCCATAGGTTATGCACCAAGGTTGGGGTCATACGCAAGTTGGCTCATGTCGGTCGGCGAAAGCCATAGAGCGCGCCAGATCCGATTTTGACAGGTGCGACCGCCGGGTCAACTTGCTGATGAGGGGATGCGTAAATCAGCCCCCAACAGGTTGTGTCCAAGGAAAACTCTTTCACTGTCCCGCATGTCTGGCAAAGAAAAGCTCATTTTGTTTTGCATATTCGATTTTTTTTCTGGGCGCACAATCAAACTTATGTTTCATATTTGGTCTACCCTAAAATATAACATAGGAGACCCCATATCTGAAACCATGGTTTTTGAGGGCCTGTTTGATGTTTGTTCTTCCACACGTAAACCATATTTAGTGGTTGACAAACCAAAAAACTAGGGTTCGTATCAGGCCAATCATTCAGGTTGAAAGGCATTCGGCGGGGAATGGAGCTGGACGCATGTCTTGCAGGGAGCCGGCAAATAACATGGAAAGATCAACTATCCTACTGAGCCTTGGAATTTTCAAGTGCAGTATAGGATGGGGCCAGCCCCCTGCCCTGAAACATGTTTAAGCCACATGTGCGATTAGCCTCCTTGCAGTTTCCTTTTAAAGGGTGTAAGGGCCTTGTTTAAGCACATGTTGGAGAACTGTGGATATGCATGTAGTGATGAAACAAACGCGGCAGATGACTCAAGAAAAGCACAGTGGTCGCCTAGTAAGGGGTGGAAAAGACATTCAGCTGCAAGCTGCGAAACCTACGACCCCACTGTGGTGCGATTGCGACGTCCTGAAACAGATCATGTCACCAGGGGCTTGATTTCCTCAGTGGACATGTTCGTAGTTGGCTTCTGCTTTCCCAACGTCGTTGCGCGCCTGATATTCAATCTTGGGCACCTCCTTGATGATCTCATGAACCTGCCGAGTTCGACCGGGAGACCGCAAAATGTCAGCTATTTAGGCCCCTTCGAATGCTAGCCAAACTTGGCCAGGAGAACTCAGAATGACCGTGTTTGATCGAAAGATATACGCTCACACCTCCTCCCATGACCCATGATCACAAGTGCTCAGGAATCATTGCCTATGCAAGCCCGAAACGCCGGGGTGCCCTGCCTGGAAAGGGATAGGCAACGTGACTTGACAGGCAAGGGCTAAGTTAAACACTCGTTTGGCCCCTTTTCCAGGCTGTTGACTGTTGGCCTGCGGCTTGCTATGGCCCGCGGCCAAAAGCAAGCGGCCAGCTTGGCATTGTTTGTTGGCATTTACAAGGGAGTCATCATTCCAGGATTTATCAGGTGGTGCAGGATTCCGTCCATCCACAGTAGGAACCACTTTTGAATACCTTTTCACAAAAGCCTGCCCCTAATTTAGAACCCTTTTCACAAGAGAGACAGAGAGAGAGAGAGAAAGAAAGAAAGAAAGTTTGCGTAGACACGCACGCAGGCAGCATTGGCCTCTTTCTAGTATCAACCAGTGAACCAAAGTTTGCGTAGACACGCACGCAGGCAGCATTGGCCTCTTTCTAGTATCAACCAGTGAACCAAAGTTTGCGTAGACACGCACGCAGGCAGCATTGGCCTCTTTCTAGTATCAACCAGTGAACCAAAGTTTGCGTAGACACGCACGCAGGCAGCATTGGCCTCTTTCTAGTATCAACCAGTGAACCAAAGTTTGCGTAGACACGCAGGCAGCATTGGCCTCTTTCTAGTATCAACCAGTGAACCAAAGTTTGCGTAGACACGCACGCAGGCAGCATTGGCCTCTTTCTAGTATCAACCAGTGAACCAAAGTTTGCGTAGACACGCACGCAGGCAGCATTGGCCTCTTTCTAGTATCAACGCACGCAGGCAGCATTGGCCTCTTTCTAGTATCAACCAGTGAACCAAAGTTTGCGTAGACACGCACGCAGGCAGCATTGGCCTCTTTCTAGTATCAACCAGTGAACCAAAGTTTGCGTAGACACGCACGCAGGCAGCATTGGCCTCTTTCTAGTATCAACCAGTGAACCAAAGTTTGCGTAGACACGCACGCAGGCAGCATTGGCCTCTTTCTAGTATCAACCAGTGAACCAAAGTTTGCGTAGACACGCACGCAGGCAGCATTGGCCTCTTTCTAGTATCAACCAGCATTGGAACCAAAGTTTGCGTAGACACGCACGCAGGCAGCATTGGCCTCTTTCTAGTATCAACCAGTGAACCAAAGTTTGCGTAGACACGCACGCAGGCAGCATTGGCCTCTTTCTAGTATCAACCAGTGAACCAAAGTTTGCGTAGACACGCACGCAGGCAGCATTGGCCTCTTTCTAGTATCAACCAGTGAACCAAAGTTTGCGTAGACACGCACGCAGGCAGCATTGGCCTCTTTCTAGTATCAACCAGTGAACCAAAGTTGCGTAGACACGCACGCATGCAGCATTACCCTTTCAAGTATCAACCAGTGAACCAAAGTTTGCGAGAAACGCACGCAGGCAGCATTTGCCTCTTTTAGTCAACCAGTGAACCAAAGTTTGCGAAACACGCACGCAGGCAGCATTGGCTAGTGAACCAAAGTTTGCGTAACACGCACGCAGGCAGCATTGGCCTCTTTCTAGTATCAACCAGTGAACCAAAGTTTGCGTAGACACGCACGCAGCAGCATTTGCCTCTTTCTAGTATCAACCAGTGAACCAAAGTTTGTGTAGACACGCACGCAGGCAGCATTGGCCTCTTTCTAGTATCAACCAGTGAACCAAAGTTTGCGTAGACACGCAGGCAGGCAGCATTGGCCTCTTTCTAGTATCAACCAGTGAACCAAAGTTTGCGTAGACATGCAGGCAGGCAGCATTGGCCTCTTTTTAGTATCAACCAGTGAACCAAAGTTTCGTAGACACGCACGCAGGCAGCATTGGCCTCTTTCTAGTATCAACCAGTGAGCCAAAGTTTGCGTAGACAGCACGCAGGCAGCATTGGCCTCTTTCTAGTTTGAACCAGTGAACCAAAGTTTGCGAGACACGCAGGCAGGCAGCATTGGCCTCTTTCTAGTATCAACCAGTGACCAAAGTTTGCGTAGACGCGCACGCAGGCAGCATTGGCCTCTTTTTCATATCAACCAGTGAACTAAAGTTTCATGTGAGACACGCACGCAGGCAGCATTGGCCTCTTTCTAGTATCAACCAGTGAACCAGAGTTTGCGTAGACACGCACGCAGGCAGCATTGGCCTCTTTCTAGTATCAACCAGTGAACCAAAGTTTGCGTGGACACGCACGCAGGCAGCATTGGCCTCTTTCTAGTATCAACCAGTGAACCAAAGTTTGCGTAGACACGCACGCAGGCAGCATTGGCCTCTTTCTAGTATCAACCAGTGAACCAAAGTTTGCGTAGACACGCACGCAGGCAGCATTGGCATCTTTCTAGTATCAACCAGTGAACCAAAGTTTGCGTAGACACGCACGCAGGCAGCATTGGCCTCTTTCTAGTATCAACCAGTGAACCAAAGTTTGCGTAGACACGCACGCAGCAGCATTTGCCTCTTTCTAGTATCAACCAGTGAACCAAAGTTTGTGTAGACACGCACGCAGGCAGCATTGGCCTCTTTCTAGTATCAACCAGTGAACCAAAGTTTGCGTAGACACGCAGGCAGGCAGCATTGGCCTCTTTCTAGTATCAACCAGTGAACCAAAGTTTGCGTAGACATGCAGGCAGGCAGCATTGGCCTCTTTTTAGTATCAACCAGTGAACCAAAGTTGCGTAGACACGCACGCAGGCAGCATTGGCCTCTTTCTAGTATCAACCAGTGAACCAAAGTTTGCGTAGACACGCAGGCAGGCAGCATTGGCCTCTTTCTAGTATCAACCAGTGAACCAAAGTTTGCGTAGACACGCACGCAGGCAGCATTGGCCTCTTTCTAGTATCAACCAGTGAACCAAAGTTTGCGTAGACACGCAGGCAGGCAGCATTGGCCTCTTTCTAGTATCAACCAGGACCAGTGAACCAAAGTTTGCGTAGACACGCAGGCAGCCCTTCCTTTGGCCACGGCAACCAAACCGCAGGGAAAGGTGGATCTGTGTTCGTTAGGGGCATCTCTTTCTGGGATCGCAAGGGAAGCCAGAGGAAAGCCGCCATTTTCGGGGTCCGATTTCGACACATAGATGGAACTAGTATACCCTCCCGCGGAAGCCAAACGCCAACTAGGAACCTCCTTGCAGGTTCCGGAGATCGACATCCGGGAAAATACCCAGGGATGGTTCTGCTGAGAGCGTTTGGGTTGGGATCCAATAAAGCCTTGGAAGTTGCATGCACCTACAAAGATCTCCAGAGGTCGACCCAATCAGTTGTTTTCTCTAGGGGTGCTTGTGCATACCTCTTTTCCCTACCGGCTTGCTGTTCGAATCCCTCTCCAAAGGATTGTTCTACAAGCGGCAAGCAAACGAAAAACCAACCAGCGGGGGGTACTGCGTAAATCACAAGTCACCACTTCACAAGTCTACTCCCCCCAGGGCCCTCGTAGCTCGCCGGCCCCTCGTGAGTCTCAGCCAGACGGTTGCCTCAACTTTGGGCACCGCCCGCACCACCTCCTGGGTGCAGATGGTGGGCACCTGAGGCTGGAGTTCCCGGAGGCCAGTCATCAAAACCGGTGGGAAATAAAATCCAGCACGGAACCGTGGGACGTGGAACCCACTTCTGTGATACGATGCCCATGTCTCCCAGAAGCGGTTGGATAAAGCCCGGGTGATCCCACCACCCTGGTCCATATGTCCAATTGCAAGAGGCGGAGACCTGAACCCATTTCTGGGGGCTGCCCAGCCTTCGACCCGGGTTTTGAGTGTGCTGCAAGCGGTTTCCTGGGCAACCAAAACCATTTTTTCTTTCTCCTGGCTGAAGGTCAAGTCATTGATGTTGACCCCGGATTCATAAACCCCTGTGCCCAATGTGGGGTGTTTCCCCACTAAAACCAGGGACACCCCCCCCATAATTACAGGGGTTTACTAATTCGGGGTCAACATCAGATTGCCGTCCAAGTACCGTTTCGGGTGGAATCCAAGAACCTTCCAACAACGATACTAAGATTCATCCAAAATGGAACATCTAAGATACATGCAAGCCAGACATACACGAATCATCCGAAAGGCAAACGCCCCATTTCCGGATTTGGGGGGAAAAAAACATTGCTTCTGTGGAATTCATGCATAGGTGTTGTTTTCCCTTTTGGCTCCCATTTTTACCGCCCCCCGGGTTTCCGTCCGGCTTTGGGAACGGCGCCGTTCGCCATTCGATCGGAAGCCCTGGGAGTTCGGATCGCCTCAATGAGCTTCTCCTTGAACATGGTCTGCGGCACTTCGATCAAGAGCTCCTTTTCGGTTTTCGGTTTTCGGGGGCTTCAAAGGCTTCGAAGGCTTCGGGAGATAAAAAAAAGAAGCTCCGAACATCCAGAGGTGTCCTTTTAGGTTGGAGATAGATGGATTTCCCGGGTAGATGATTCAACCACCAGGTAAACCAGGGATCGCCATCTATTGTTCGACCAGAACAACCAAAAAGGACACCCTATGTTTAAAACGCCGAACCCCTCGGCATCAAAGGCGGGGGTTCATGTCCAAGCAGGTGCAAGGATATTCCTTATCAACAAAACGCATAGCCAAATGCGTGGTTCCCTAGCTAACCCCCCGCACATGGAAAAGGGTACACACGCAGGGGTGCTCCCATTCGACCTCAGGCCCCTGGAAACAGAAGTAAGACAACCCACATGGCTATGAATCCCCCCCTGGATACTTGTCTAAACCCTCAAAAAAAACGGGTTGACCATCCCTTCACACCCTTACACCCCAATAGGGTATGCAAGGCCATTATGTGGAGCTAGCTTGAGGCGTGGTCGTCTTTTCGCAGCTCGAAGCAACCTGCTGAGCAAACGGAATTGATATTGATCTCCCCCGGCCAAATCGCCAGCCTGCCCCCCCCCAACCAAAAAAACGCAATCAAACAAAACAACAGAACACAAATAAAACAACACAAATCACAGCCCCGCCCCAAAAAACACAAAAACACAAACAAACACTAGAGCAGCAACCCGCACGTCCTGCTCTCTGGAAATGGACCTTGGCCCGCGCGAGCGCGCGCGCTTGCACGCTGAAGCGCCCAGGCTACTCGGACCCGGGGGCAATCGCAGAGGCCAAGTCCGGTTTCAACATCTGCAAACCTTAGAATTCCAACACCTGAACGGACCTGAACGGACCTGAAGCAAGAGGTCCCCAAGTACTGGACATCATACTGAGCTTGTTTTTGCCAGATCTCCCCATAAAATTAGGAACAAGCACCTATAGGGTGTGAACAACCTCCTTCTCGGAGCCACATAGACTTGCTGCCTTTTACTTCCCAAAGTGGGTGGGCGAACACAAGCCCAAACTTTCTGTTCGCCAGTCGAATGGTCTTCCCAACAAGCACAAAGTCTAGAAACTCAGAGCGCAACTACATCAGAATCGGGATGTTTTGCAACTTGCTCCATAGCCTTGTTCATTCAGTCGACCCTTTGACCCCTGCCAGCTTGAGTTGCCACAGCGAGAATGACACATTGGCCGGTGACAAGGTGACCTAGATTGGTTGGTTGATTTCAAGGAAACTCACAAACAAGGCTTTGTCTCGAAACGGGGAAGCCTCCAAAATGCCAAAACCATCCACCAAGGGTACCCTCCAAAGGACACCCACACACATTGTGACTTTTGGCGAGTTGTTGGTTCAACAATCATGGAACCCAGGCTGTCAAATACCCTTTTCTCCTTGAAGTGGTTGGTCCTTTTGAAGATGGTCGTCAACCCTCTCCAGTTCCATACCCCGTGCCGTGGTTTCAACTCATTTGTGAGGGACCGATCCGGCCCCAAGTTGGCATCGCACAAAGAACCAACAAAACCACGCCATGGCCTGCGCGTCGACTCGTTCGACTCGACTCAACGAGCCACGATCCGGGCTCCGGGCCCAAAGGTGGAGCTGGGTGTGTGCAGCTGAGTAGTTTGACCTAGCGGAAGGTCTTGAGTTGTGGAGTCCTTAACCGGGGGGGGTCCAAGGTCCAAGGAGGGGGGGGGGGAAATTCCCTAAGACTCCCTAACAAAAAACAAAATCTAAGGAAATGTAGGGAACCCTAACGAACCCTAGGGCTGTCAGCAACCCACCCCCCCTTACAATTTCTATGAAATTAGAATGAGGCTCCGGGGTGCTTTAAAACCAACTCAAGACATGATCAGAGAACGATGTCTGTATTCATTCAGCTTCTTACAGCCAAAGCATCCATTGGTTAAAGAAAAACCTTTGAGTTCCCCTGTAAAGGGAACCAGGATCCTGTTCAAAACGATTTCGCCCAACTCTGAGAGGTTCTGAAGCAACCTTTCCAAGGTTCGCATCAAATCTGGTCCATGGGGGCCATTGAAGTTGTACCTCTTGCTGAAAATGTTGGGTCTTGCGTTGGTTTCGGGTTGGTTTAAGGTCAGCGTACGGCTGGTTTGAGGTGTTTTAGGATTGGTTTACGGCAGGATGTAGGTCTTGTTTGGGGTTGGTTTAGGGTTGGCTTGGGGTGTTTTTGGCTGGTTTTTGGGTTTGGGTTGGTTTGGCTTGGTTTGGGTTGGTTTGGGTTGGTTTGGGTTGGTTTGAGGTCCGTTCAGGCCTGGTTCAGGTTTTGTTTAGGTTTGGCTCAGGGTTTGTTTAGGGCTGGTTTGGGTGGGTTTAGGGTGGGTTTAGGATTGCTTTCGGGTTGGTTTAGATAGGGTTCGGGTTATTTAGGGTCGATTTCTGTTTGTTTCAGGGGGGGGGTTCGGTGAGGTTAGGCTTGCTTTAGGGTTGGCTTAAGGTTGGTCTAGGGTGAATTGGGCTGGTTGAAGGTTGGTTTAAATTTGGTTTAGTCAGTTCCGAGTTGGCTGAGAGTTAATTCACGAATTTACGGTGGGTTTGCGGTGGGGTTGGAGTGGGCGGGTTTTAGGTTTGTTTCGAGCGGGTTTCGATTGGTTTACAGTGGTTGTGGGAAGGCTGGGGTTAGGCTTGCTTTAACCAACCCTAAACCGCCCCAAGCCAACCCTAAAACAAGACTAAACGCACCCAAGACTAAACCCACCCGGTTGAGGTGAAAAATGATTCCCTGCAAAAATAGCTCACCGGGCATTGAGCGGAGTTCATTTGTCCAATGTGAGAAAACAACTGTGCTTGACATCCCGCTTGGACGGTTTGACACTTGACACACATCCCTGCCCAAACCGCACTGCTTCGCCTGGCAGTGACCCTGCAAGTGCGTCCTGAGGCTTTCCGCGACGGCTTTGACCCACCTTTAGGTTGCGCCCAAGGTAGAAAAACACGGTCCCCGCTCAGAACCATCTCTGTATGGAGCCTTACGACCTATCCGACATCGTGTTTGCACGGCAGTACTGCATAGACAGTCGCTCCTGTTGCCTGAATGCATCGGACTGCGTCCCACTGGAATCAGTTGCTGTCTGAACGAGCAAACAAATACTTGTTGCTGATTAATGGATAAACTAAACTCCAGTTTCCAACAACTCTGAGGGACGATTTACTTCGACCAACACCAACCAATGTTTCCCCAAGGTGCCCAAAGGGATCTCAGGAACCATCTTATTCGATCCAAGGACCAGCCAGTTCTGCCAGACATGTTCTCACAGCGTCCCACATTCAAAAAAAAAGGCGATGACGTCCTCGATGGCCTTCCGATGCGTGCAGGCCTGGCTTCTGGAGAAGCCCGCTGCGTGGGTGGGCGAGGACGCTCCCAACCTTGCAGCCGCTCTGATGGCGCAGCGGCCTCCCGGCGACGTGCTACGCAAGCGCCCTCGCAAGGATGCGCTGCTTGAGGCCGAGCGCTCGCACCAGCGGCGTCGCATCGAGATCCTCGAGGAGACTCCTCCATTGGCAGCTGAAGTCGGCGGCCTCACTTCTCGAGTGAATTGGACAACAAAAAAGACCAGACTTGTTCCTTACTTCTATAATAATAATCATAACAATAATGATATGTGTGTGTTTCTTTAACGGTCAGGTGACATCCCCAGCAGCAACCCCCCGAACCCAAGCCCGGAGAGGGCAAAGATCCCGAAGGGTTCAGCTAAAGATCGGAACTGAGACACTTTGAGGCTTCACTTCCTTCTGCAGCTTGCACCAAAACCAATACCTGAAGAACAAACTCTATGGCGAGTGTGCCTTGTGCCCACGAGCATTTTGAGCAAGGCAGAGCTTCAAGCCAACTTCTCTTGAGTGGCACACTCGACGAACCGACCAGTCGCTTGACGTCCTGCGCTGAGGCATTCCAGCTCTGCAGAATGTCCGCTTGGTACCTGGGCCGTTCCAAAGGTACGAGTATTCTGGGGAGTGACTTTGAGTGGTTGAGAGATGTGTTTGGGCGCCCTTGTAACATGCTGAAACCCGGGTTCAGGTGCAGCATTTGGGTTTCCTTCAAGGATCAGGGATTCAAGGGTCTTCCCGAGCAATCCGAAGCGGCGGCAATGGACAACTCCAGATCCATTTGCTATTTGATTGCTCATAGTTTTCTTGGCTGGGTCTTAAGGAGATAGCATGTCAAGAAGAAAGTTGAACAGCAAGAGCTCCCTGATGGGATTACAACTTCATGACTTGATGCTCAACATGGGCCGAGTTTCTGGAATAGCCCTGGTCTACACCACCACAAACGAGAAAAGCCTTGGCGGATGCCAACTAGGGGGTCTGGACATTTCTAAGAGATTCCTCTTAACATGGATCGCTCGTTTGGGTTTCGCGCTAAGTTCAGCTACAGTAGAAACTCGCACCAAACATGGAAATGCCCAGATCCCTTTTAAAGACGATTTTCGTCTCCGAAAGGGGTGCACTTCCACAGTTTAGCGCCTAAAACCTTCTACCATTCGTATAAAGGTTTCCTGGTCAATACGAATCGGCTTTGGGCGCGTGTCATTTGTTGATGGGAGGATGGGGTCAAACATGGTCAAACCAAAGAGCGTGCGAAATCAGTTGGGTCAGACCTGGAATCTTTGATCCCGGGCAGGGCGCGGCCGCAAAAAGTCAAGAATGCGCAGTGCCTTTTGTGCCGTTGCCTCCACTGGGAAACATGGATCGCCTTTTTGGAGGTCCGAGCGTAGCAGTATCGCAGGGGTGCCATGTTCGACTCGAAGCTGCGTTTCTTGATTTGGACAAACAAACAAGCGGGGATACGGAGGGAGCGGGGATATGGGGGGATTCCCTTGGCGCCATTTCCCATATCAAGCTTAGTCAAGATGCATTTAGCGGGAATCCTCCCGTATCCTTCGTTCCCCCTGTATCCCTGCTAGTTGGAGTCATCATCAAAACCAATCCGTATTAGAATGGTCTACTCAAAGCCATGCAAAGAACTAAAAGGCGGGCGCACCTAATTCTGGTTGGGACTATCTTGTACTAACCTTCATCTACCCGGTTTTGATGGTGGCTCAACTGCCCAAAGCAGTATTTCCCTTGTACACACGCAAAGAGTATAGGGTCCATGGATGCAGTCCGTTCCATGCATTCCCTCTCGGGGGTGGTTTTGATCATCTTTGTCAGGAAGGGAGCTCATTGCGAGGTTGGAGTTTGGCATATCCAATCAGCCAGCTCAACAGCTTGATTGACTACCACTCAGTTGTTCAGTAACCCTGGAAAAAACAGGGAACCCTTTTTGGGGAAGACCCTTTTTAGTGGGGCAGCCATCAAAAAGGTGACAAAAAGGTGCCATTCAACAACGGAGACCACTCTCATTTGTCCAATCAACGTATACAAGGGAGTCCCCCAAATGATTGCCCAAATGGCTTGCCAGTCTTCCAACACCTCCCTGGCTTCCAGGATTCTAGGGGTTGATTCCTGTTCCATTCTTTTCAACCATCGTTCTTTTCAAAACCGGATCGATGTTTCCCCAAAACTTTGCGTGTTTTTTTTCAGAAAGAAGGATGCCTGGAAAGAATGGGGATGGTACCCCTAGAATGATGGTTGAAGGGTATCTCCAGAAGGAATCTGCCACTCCCATTGGTTTTCTGCTTCTTGTTTGGTTAGGGGGGGGCAGCCAGAAAAAACGTGTCAAGGAAGTCTTCCAAGGACTGCCTTGTCCTGGCTAAGGAATGGCTTTCGCTCGTGCCGGGAAACCCAAGCGAGCAACAGCTGGCCAAGGAGCCTTCGCACTCGAAGGTGCGGAACTAATGCATAGAGTGGCTCCGAAGAGACTAGGGGCCCTCCTTAATTTGTATTCAAAATCAGACCTCCAAGGGGGCACCTCTTGTTGGAAAAGCGGGCACTGGAGGTCTCAAACCCTTGACTTCCATTGAATTCTGGGACCCGCGCGGCGAATTCCCCGGCCAGTAGCCTGCAGCTTCTGACCAATGGTTTGCATGAGCCTCTCCTTCTGTGATAGGAATAAATCCCCGTGACAGTGTTTCGTTCAAAGCTATTCTCTTGCTATGAACTTGGTCCAAAACCCCTTTTCCCCAACTATGACTCGCAGCGTAAAGGAGAAGCTATGACACCACGCTACAGCCTTTATGGTTGTCAGCATGAACCACATAAAGAGACATTGTCAAACCCAGTCGAGATTGTCGTCGAATAATCATAGTTTTTGCCGGGTGTATTTTTGTCCAACTGATATAAGGAGAACATACGAATTGTGGAGCTGAGCGGCAGCATATGTTTATGCGCAACCAATCAATGCACTCCTTGGACTTGGATGGTCCGGCCATGGAAACTAGGGTCCACGAGCAGGTTGCAATCACCCCGGGACCATGTAAGTACTCCTGTACCAAATTCTTCAGAGGTTTGGCTGCTGTTTCACAAAGCCTTGACAGCAGTTGGTTTCGCCTTTCTGAAGAGGACGGTTACAGGGAGCCAGCATGAAGCACACTTTTGGATAGTCCTACTGCTGTTGAAAGATGGCCGTGTATGCCTTGTTTGTAAAAGGGCAGTCCCTAGGTAAGGGGCCTTCATCATGGTGCTCATCACTGCTCTTTCAACCCTCGAATGGAATTGCTCGCCATCAGCATTGGCCTGAACAGAGCGTTAAACACAGGGCCTCGACAAAACAACCATTACCACTAGTTGCTAAAAACAGTGGCTAAATGTGCGTGTGTTTTTTCTTTTTAAGGATACCCTTTTGGGAGGTGGTGTTAAATGCAAAGAGGGAGACGGGGTTGCCGTTTGGAGCCCCTGGACCGGTACCGATGCTTTCACCCAAAACCCGATGAACTTCTTGGCCACTGCAGCTTCGAACCGCTTGCGGTCATGGTGGAACCAAAGTTTGAACCACAGGAGATGGCCAGCTTCCTGCTGCGGACCCTTGATTGGCCTATGCATTTTTGACCGGGTTGCTCTGAACATGCTACTTGTCTTCTAGGGGTTCATTTCCCAGTTTTTTCAACCATCGTTATTTTCCAAAATCAGCTGTTTCCCCTGGGAATGGCTTTCTAGAAAGAAGGATCCCTGGAAAGAATGGGGAAGCGTCCCCTAGAAAAGTGGTTGGGTGTTGGGCGCTAGCCAAACAGCACCCCAAACGGCTTGTTCAAACATGTCCAACAATCCCAAGTACTACTCAGTTCCCCATATATATAAATATAGCCACAAATCATGTCCAAAATCAGCACCCCAACGGCTTTTCCAACCATGTCCAAACTCCCAAGTGCCCGAAAAGCAGCGGTGAAGGGGCTGCATCGTTTCAGATCACGTCCTCCTTCCCGCGCGCAAAGCTGCCCTTGTGCCTCTGGACATGGGCTCTTCAATCGAAGACCTGGCGTTCGACCGATCGCCCGAAGCCATCAGAAGGACTCAGACTGCGTCTCTTGAGACTTGGTGCTCTTTCCGGCCTACCCTTCAGAGAGTTCCCCTTGTTTCCGACCTTTAAACATCACCCGCCGAGAGAACACTCCGTTTGAGTTGGCCGTTTCAAAACGTGACGTTGTACACCAGCAAATAAAACGTAGGGCTGCATGTTCTGTGATGAACTTGCACTATGTTCCCCTGCTTCCTCCAAACAAGACATGCTGTATACCGCCTCCAAAGCCCATGTCTTGAATCCTAAACAAAATCCAACGAAACCCTTGGCCTCGAGTCTCGGAATCTGGTCGGCTGTAAGTTCCTCCCCTTCGACCGATCGCATAAGTTTGACAAAGGGAAACCAAAGGAAACCTCAGCGCTTCCCAAGCCACTACAGTAGGTCACCAAGTATTATCGTTGATCTTACCATGGATGGTTTCACTGGATGCCTAATTACTATAGTGGCTTGCCTGGAAGCACTGGGAACACCAAAAAACTCGAGGCTCGAAGTGCCTGGTGGACTTCCAGTTTCTCGCGCTCGAGCCTGGTTTTTCCGAAATGAAACCTCGGTTGCTTTCTCTGCTTCCCTGCTAAAAGTTTACAGTAACTTTCAGTGGCTTAATGGAAAACCCATTAGTTGGCAAAAAGTTAACATCCTAACATCCCTTGCAAAATGCACCAGTGAAACGTTCATCCTGATGCTTCCAGGTTGCTCGGATATATCCAAAAACCACCTCCTTTGCAAGAATCCTCTGAAGCAGCTGGTACATGGCTTTTCACTGGCGCAAATGTATCATTTCAGGGCCCTTGCTTTTAGGTTTCAATGATTGAATCAACTGTCCAAAACACACCTCGGCCAAGGTCTTAACGTATTCCTAGGTGCCTCGGAAATACGCCCCAAATCCACGAAGGGGTTGATTTTCTTTGAGGGTTCCCTTCTCTGGGCGATTCGTACATCTCGTGCATTTTGTGTATCTTCTTTAGCGGATGTCACGAATCCCTGAAAACTTCCACAAGTCTCAAAGTCGAACATACGCCTTGATTGTTATACCGGTAGTAACCGGTAAGCGGCACGGCTGGGAACAACCAACATGTTGGGGTTATGTTAAAGGAGGCATCGGCTTCTGCTCAGTGCGCTTCCCTCGGCTGATCAGCCACTTTTCGAGTATTTCCCGTGACACAAAAAAAGGAGCCATGAACAAAACTCCGGTTGCCTGCAGAGTGTTCTGGAGCTGGTTTTGAGCTGCAGTCTTTTTCGGGCAGCCTTTTACTGATGCAGCATCTTACGGTTTTGTTTGCTAGAGTGCTTGATTGGTAACTTCAGCACTTTTTTCTCAACACGGCTTTGTGTTGGAGTTGGACAGCTTTCTGTTTTGTCTAATGCAGTGGCACTTGTATTGGAGAGCAGATTGTTGTTTTCAAGCCTGGCTTCCAGCAAAGCATGGCGTGCGGGCGTGCGGGCCACTCTTGCTTTTGCCTGTGACACTATGGTCGGTGTTGCACGTTCCTGTGTTGTTGGATGTTGTTAGGGATTTTGCCAGCGTCGGGCACAGATGCAAAGTTTTCTAGCTTTTGTAACCTCCAGAAAGCCCCTGGATGCTGATGATGCAAAGTCAAGGGCTTAGAAGACTTCAAAAGCTTGTGATGCAACTCCTCAAATGTCGGAATTGTTCACGAAGAAGCGGCAAGCAAAGCATCAAGCACGTTGATGCACTGTTGCCGTAATCAGCTGAAATCAAAAATGAACACAGGCATATATGGCAGCTTTCACGCGGCCTTCGGGCTGTTGAAAACGACAATTCCATCAGAACTAGATTGAGTGACGCCGCAACTCAGACGAAGCTGAAACACATGTCCAAACAGGATTCGCTTTCCGAGGTGCCTTCCCTCTCCCGTCTCACTTCCATTGATTGTCAAAAAGGGTGAACACTCCTGCGTGCCCTTCAGCAAGGACCTTCTCAATGAACGCTCAAACCACCAGCTTGACCATCCAACACACTCGGGATAGGAAGCGCCAGGGCCGCGGCATGCTTTCTCTACATCTTAAAACCTCCAGAAAATTTTGCATGTGGCTCTTGTGGAACAACCCCTCTTTCTCAATGAACCCACCGGGGAAGAACAGGTGAAATCCGCAAAATGCGCTTCCAAACCCATTTTCCAGATCTAATTTTTTCCCATCAAGCCATGCCCTTCACTCAGAATTCCGGCCGACTTGCTCAGGAACTCGTGACTCGCTCGAATCCCTCACTCTCGCTGAGGCCCACCTGGACATATCCATGTGGCCCTGGCGTTGAGAAGCTTGTCACAAACCCTCTGGACCAACATACAACCCACCCAAGTCGAACAAGGTCTTTCAGGAGGAATCTAATTGATCGGACCAAGCTTGCAGTTGCTTGGAGTCCCTTCGATTCAATGAATGAAACACTTTCTTCAACGATTCCAAGTCACAAGGGATCCCCTTCGCAAATGCTTTAAGTACCCGGTGAGCGGTGTCTGCCTTAAGCAAAAAACCAAACCAAAACCGCGGAATGACATTTCAAGCTGTGCTCGCTAGATGCCATCCAACAAATCAGCATCCGGCAAGAATGCTGGAAAGACAACCCGATGCAAACAACCCTTGCGGAATCCGCGTTAATCTGGGGTCGACATTCATTGGGTCGGACAGTTGTCAAAGAACATCAGACACTTCAGGGTGACTCCCAAGACCCATCGGCAGAAGTGTGGTGAAAGGAAATCAAGTTGGAACCCTTCCACTATGTTTTGGAGTCCCGCATTTTTTAGATGGAGTCCTTTGGGGTTCAGCTTTTCTGGGTACGGTGATACAAAAAGGTGGTTTCACCAGGGCACCCCTTTTGGATTGTTGATTCTACAGGGAATGACCCCCCCAAAGAAAAACGAAAAAGAACGTGGCATGAATAACAGCCCGAGAACCCTCCGGAACATTCCCTGAAGCTGATCCAAACCATCCCAGAACCTATCTGGACATCATAGCTTCCAGCCGTTGATAAAAGCACACATCACTAAGAAAGCATACAAAAAAGGCACCATGAGAAGGAAGCCGGTCGTGGAAAATGGAATGTTCTTCCCAAAGTGGTTGATTCCCATAGCTACTTTTCTCACTCAGTGGATCCTGGTACATGCCCTAGGGGATTTGGAGGGCTGTGCCGATTTGGCCAACATTTGCCTGGAAAGCAGTATAAGTGGCATATACGGGTATTTGCTTAGGGCCCCCCCCGAAAAAATATGGGTGACTTCCTTTTAACAGACACAGCACATCTCTACATAAATATAACCTCCATACCTCCCAAACCCATACCTGAGATGCCCTTAAGACTCTCAACCATGCCCTGGCGCTCGCTCGCATGTTTCTTTCGGCGGCCGCAGCAACTCTCTCTGTGCCAATGCCTACGCAGAATACCCGACCCAGGGGAATTTTGTTCGAGCCACGATAGCCCTTGCACATGTGGGAAAATATATAATGCCAAATAAGGAAGTCGTATTGTGTATGGACGAAACTTTGAAAACATGGGAAGCCATTGTTTGATTCCAGGGTTTCTTAAGTGGACTTCGCCCTTCCACAGTAAGGCAAGTTCGAACTTTGTTGCTTGTCAAGAGCCCTCCAGTGGAATCTCACGGAAGCACAGAGCCCTACTAGCTTCTATTGGGATCAACAACATAGGACGAATGGCCAACAGTCGCTAGGTTCCAACATGGCTATTGCCATCGACAGGTGCTCGGAAGCCTCTTGCTCGTTTGGTTATATACATATATATATATATGTATGTATGAGTGTATGTATGTATATATATATATATAAACTCCTTGTGCATGAGCCATGGGAAGACGAAGAATGCGTGCTTCCGGCAACGCACACAGAAAAACTCGTGAGTGTCCTTCTTCTGGTGGGAACTTGGATACCCCGAACTTCCCTTCCAAATTCACTTTAACCTACCAGACATTCTGACCAACTGGCATGGGAATTCGGTTAACTTGGGTACCCAATGTCATCCCCATATACGGTCAGCGTCGACTGTTGCTCTCACGAAAACTGCCAACGGATATCTCATCGAACGTGGAGCGGTCGGGCTTTCGCACGGGCATGATGCGAAGCGGATGGCAAAAGCTTGCCACGTGATTGGAGCTTCAGAACCCTCGGTATGCGTAGCAAAACACTGACGGTGTCTTTTGCAGCCCGCGTTCCCAAAAAACAACAACATAATCGAGGAACAACAAAAAAAACAAGAAGCAAAACATTTAGCAAGAACAGTGAAGGGATATCACCTCGGCTGTTCTCAGACCCCCTGCAAAAAGTTTAACTTTTAGTGGGTTAAATGGACACTACCACTAAGCCCCAAAAAGATAAACACCTAAGGGGATGGCTGGGAACCGGCAGTTTCTCTCAAACTCGTGGATCCCCTTTTTGCATTCTGGAAAGGCGCGGCTTGGCTTCTGCCTCCGGAAACTTCGGGCAGGCGCAAACGTCGTGAGGTCGAAACAACAAAAAAGAAAGAGAAAAGCCACACTCAAACGTGGGGTCCTTCAAAGTGAACTTTTGAGGGGGAGGGTGTCCCTTTCATTCACCTTTCTTGGCTGGAATCAGGACCCCAGCAAAAATATATGTATTTCTTGCCTGGTTAGTGGAAAACGAAGGGAACCCCAAAAAGGAAAAAACAAAAAGGGGAGCTAATTCTGGGGAAGCTTTGAGAGGACAATTTTGATGGGCCCAGCCAAAATATGTGGATGCCGAAAAAGGAAATGGACAATTCGTGAGCCCCCTTTTCTTGTGCAGACCCTTGATGACAGATGTGCTGTCCTGCCCGTCGGTGAGACGACGCAAATCTGCGGACGAAACCGCGGGGGTCTCCGCGCACGATGTGGCAGAAAAAAAAACGCGAGACCCAGCGGTTTGGAATTCTCGGCATCAAAAGGCTAGGGGCCTTAGTTTGAATGCGGTTGTGTGGGGACTCGACCAAATGATAAAAGAAAGACAAGGCGTGTAATTCGGTCACCCCTTAATCGCACTTTCAGTCCAAGGCAAATGTATGAACCTCTCTAGTGAACCTCTAGTCTCTTCATGTATGCACTGTTCATCATGTCTTGATTGTGAGAAGCAAGGTAAGTTGAGCCGTGCGGAAACACACATCCCTCGCAGGTCCAATTAGAGAGCTTGTCTCTAAAGACGCCTCAATATGGGTGGTTTGATTTAGGTGTGTCTCCAAATGGTGGCTTCGAAATGCCGGGTTTTCTCCTTGGGTTTCCGCTCACACGTGCCAAAGGGTGCACATTCAAAAAACCGGACACGCGCACACACACACACACACCCATGAGTCCCTGTCGAAGACTATTCGGACCCATGGCAAAAATCGGATGCCCTCCGAGTTGCAGTTGAACTTCAGCAAGCCCTCCCAGGTTTGCCCACTATGGTGCCCCTCTGTTTAACAGAAGGTGGTTTTTCCTCTTGTTGTTCCTCTAAAAACCGACCTGAAAACGCATACCCAACATGGATTCAGTCCCATGGTGACCAAAGACTACTTTCCTGAAAAGGCAAAGCTAATCTCCTGAAAAACGTGGCATGTTACTTTGTACTTTCAACTGCTGGACCTGGACATTTTATCGAAACCTCATATGAGCAGAAACGCAAACTGAACCAGTGCCATGCGCCATCTACGTTTCACCAGACTCACCAAAGGATCCAAATTGACCTGGCCCACTTCAAGGGTAGCTATTTATTTGGTCTACCCTAAGACATTGAATAGCGTTCAAACAGACCCCACCCTTTTGGGTCAATGAAAATTCGCAGCGCAGGCTTGCTCGCACAGGAGGGCTGAGGGCTTAGCCCTCAGACCCGTGGCAATGGGCGAAGGAGTCAAGTGAGTCATGTGAGTGTGCCTTTGTTTTGATGCAAAAGGTATCAGTTGCAGGTTGAAGGTTGGCTAGGAAATCAAAGACAAAAAAAAGCTCCAGTTTGAGGGTCACCCCTAGTTTGATATAGCCATCTGTAAAATTGCATGGCGGTTTGGGCTTGGCTTGTCTCGAGCACCCAAAAAACGCCAACCAAAGCCGATACCCTTATTGTCCGTCCCTCGTGTCCCCCCCATGTGCCTAAATAGACCATAGACTGGATATGTTCACCAAACCTCACCAACCACCACTGGTGCAAATCTAAACCTCGCGCGTCTGTGGCAAGAACCTGCCGGAACTTCTCTTCCGATGCCAGACCTCTCCTGGCGAGGTCGGGGCCCAGACAAATGGTCCGTGCGGAGTGAACAGCTGTTTAAAGGCTTGGAGCTTAGAAGCAAGTAACTCTTTCCCCCCCGCGAAACTGGGGTGCCAGCAAAAGCGGGTGTTCAGGGGATTAAACAAACGCATCAAATCAAAAGCGGCATCGAAGAAGTGCCCCACATGCCAGGTTGTCAAAACCGACTCCAAACTTGGAATTGTGGGCCGACTGATGGGATCATTACTGGTTCATCATCGATACGGAGGCTTGCCATTCCCATGCGTGGGCGGGTATGTTGTCAAACCATCTGACCAACTTGGGGACCCTTTATCTTGAAACAAACCCACAAAAGGGAATCCTTCTCAACCCCCCCCATCTTGTGTCTGGCTTCTTGATCTCGACAGGATAATTCTTTTTCTTGCACTGCTACCTTGCCGAGTGGCAATTAGCCTGAGTCCTCCGTCTCCGGGTGATTTCTCTGTTTTCCGTTCTCCGTGTTTTTGTTTTTAGTTATTTTTTCTTGTTAGTTTGGGCCCGCGATGATACAACTCGGCACACTATCCCAGCAATCCTGCAACTCTGCGCACTCGAGTTGGTATTCCACCGTTTTTGCCAAAATGCACTCTCCGGAAGCTTCGTCTGTCTTTGAACTTGCTTTGCGGAGTTTGTGTTTTTTGCGCGAGTTTGTGGGCCTTTTGCGGGTTTGTTGCGCTGAGTTTCAGGTGTGGCGCTTTCCGGGTTTGCCAATTAGACACACCCAAAGGCGCAAATCATGAATGAATCCGAATTCGAATATCTCTGAATACTGAATAACTGATTCTGATTCATGTGAATGATTCGGAGTCTGAATATGACTGAACTGGAGGGCTCCTTCAGTCAAGTACCGAATAATTGGGATTTCTAGGGGTTTCAGGTGTGCAAACCAATTTTCAGCAGTGACAATCATTTGTCTATACTTGTACCTTCAAAACTAGGAGCTTGAAAACTAGTCTCCCGAATTTACGTCAAAATTCCATGATTTGGAAGATCCAGGGAGTATTTGCCATAGTTTCATCCGGCAGCATGAGTCAAAGCCAGCGGAGTATGCGACGTTCAACTGTAAGGGAAGCCACGAGGGAGGCACTGAGCCTGACAAAGGGAATACGGCCACGTCGATTCCACGGAACCAGGTACCTCTCACGAGAGGAACAGCCTCCCCAAAGGGTCTTAGGCTCGTCAGACGTCAATTTCGGTCGTCCGGGCAACAATTCCCTCAAAGCCAGGAGAGGTAGTTCCTGCTCCTAACCCAACTGGACAAAAACCGGGTCTCCTGCCAAACATTTCCCTTGTACTGAAAAACGAAATGTATGAACAGTTTCTTTCTTGCCAGTACCCACCAAAAAGGGTCCTTAGACAAAGAATGTCCAGCCCCCCAGTCAGGTTTCAGGTTGGTATGAGAGTTCCCCCTTCCATTTCTCAGGTTGGGACATCTGGATTCCGCCCAACGAATCAGGAGCGTTTCCAACGGGACCTGAATGGGTGCCCTTTGATTCGCTGGGGCAAGCACCATCGGACCATCGAAAAGGCCCAACGTTTCTCTTGGGCCGGACAGGGGCCCGCCTCAAGTGCAAACCTTTGCTTGTTGAAAAGGGAACTATGAAGGAAATCCAAAAAGGCAAGACTTGGCCCAACCAAACACTTTGTTGCGGTCCTTGCTCAGATTTAGTCAACCTTGAAACAGCAATTTGGCTATGGAGACCCCAAAAAAGGGTGACGCAGGTTCGATTTGGGGAACCCCTTCTCATTGATTGAAGGGTTCAAGGGCCCGTTTCACCCATTGACCTTTGGTTCTACTGACATGGTTAGCCTTTATACAGGCACACTCCCAAATTCAACCTACTTTGCAACCATGGAAAACCACTAAAATTGTTGGTATTTTACAGGGGGATCGCATCATTCCATGGTTTCTTAGGCGGTGCGAAATGGATTTCGTCCATCCACAGTAGTCCACTTTTGGGCATTGGTTTTGGCGAGTCTGGCACGCGCCCAAAGCCAGCCTAGTCGGCCACAGTGTTTGGAAGCACATTGCTCCTGAGCTCACACTCGCCAACTTGGCTTCGTGTTGAGGCTCGGTACCCCGTTTCGGGTGGCTTTCAAAGAGACACCAATTGGAACCCCAGTTTGACACATACCCAATTTTGGTGTGCTTTTTGGTGTTCCTTTCGAAGCACCCTGTTGGAATCCTCAAGTCTGCTCTCTGCACGGAAAGGGCCACCTCTCCGGTCCTGTTCTCAACATCACCATGACCCTTGACACATTCGGCACACACATAATGTTCGGCGCTATGACCCATTGTTAAAGGGTCATGGAGACTCCAGGTAGAATATTTCAGCTACACCCCCAAAGCTTGGGTTCCGACTCTGCCGGATTGTTTTTTTTCCCGGGCTCCACTTCCCGATCCCAATCCGCGAAGCGAGCCGAATCCGAAGCGAGGAAAACTCGGGGCCCCGGGCAGATCTGGGAGCGTCTTGCCGCCCAGGCGGATCTGCGGGGGCCGCTCCGACAAGGTGCTCTGCTGCCAGGAGGAGCACTTGGAGAGCTTGGCTGGCGCAAGCGATCGCATCGGCGATGACAGGGGTCAAAATGGGTCAAAATCCGAATCGTACCCGTGAAGATCCCAATCCAGCCACTGAAATAGGAAGCCTAAAATGGGTGGTGAATTCACCTACCCCAAAATGGTACCATTGGTTTTGACCCAGCCATATGGAGGCGAGATCGAGCGCGGGAGAGAGAGATCTGAATTTTCCCAGACTTTTTGTTTTGAGGGCAGTGATGATTGGGTGGCTTGAAAGGACGACCAAAAGGAAAACAAGTAGATTGGGAGGGTCGCCTAAAGAAGGCCCACACACACATGGAGGGATTCGGGGAAGGCTCCCCAAGGAGTGAATCGACCAAAAGAAATGTAAAGCCTGAAATCAACACATGGTCTTCCCCAGTTCCCTTGACAACACCCGAACAGCTTGGGAAAGGAATGTCTAAACGAAGACATACAACAAGTCATGACAGGTCGAAAATCGAAAATCTTGCAAGTTTGTCAAACATTTTGGGGACAAATCCACAAGTCTTCGAGTCTTGAGTACTTGTTCGCGAGCGGGCGCCTAAGACCCGTGAATCCTCGATCGGGTCTGAAGGCTGTCCTGGGCTGAAGCGGCGAAAAGCGCGAACCCGATCTTCCACCCCTTCCATGTCACTTCCCAACAATGGCAAGTTATCCCTTTAGATTCCATTCAATTCAACCTCCCCACAAAGGGTTGATGAAGGACCCCTGGTTGCTGCTTCTTTGGAGCCAACACTCAAATGTTCGAAATGGG
Organism: Effrenium voratum; assembly: GCA_963377175.1. NCBI lineage: Eukaryota > Dinophyceae > Suessiales > Symbiodiniaceae > Effrenium > Effrenium voratum. The sequence goes on along the minus strand of CAUJNA010002224.1, from coordinate 163,323 downwards.
GTCATGCGACAAGCCATTTGATCTGGGAAAAACAATACCCTCCCCACTAACATGGCACCTGACAGAGGGTCGCTAGAGGAAATTGACCCCCCCACAAATGCTATGTTCGTGGAAGGGTATGATTTATGGGAACCTTCCGCAAGGAGCCTTCATCGCCGTCGCAACGCGCACGTGGCTATGATGTGAGATTTTGTACTGTCACCTTCCACGTGGAAAGAGGGTAGTGCTCCCCTGCAGATTAGCATGGAACCCCAAAAGGCCAAAAGGGGGGTGCCCCCAAAAGGAGCTTTCTAACCTGTGGGTTTTGCTTTATGCCTTGAAAGGACACCCATTATACCCACCCTTGTAAGACATAATAAGTTACATATAAATATGTACATATTATGCACATGGGTATGTGTCAAACATTGCGGTTTTCCTGGAAGTTTCTGTTCACACCAAGGTGAACAGAATACTCTCACGAGGGGCAGTTTTAGCAACAAGGAGTTGACCCTTGCTCCAAGGGTCTAATGCAGCCGAACCCCTGCAAAAAGTGACAGCTTGCAGGCTTACAGGGGAAAAAATGAACAAGGGATGCCAAAAGCACCAAGTGGATTACCAAAAGGAACACCAAGAGGAATACCTTAAGAAACTGGCCAACGGAATAGCAAAACAACAAGGGCAAAAAGCTTGGCAGCGATACTCATGCTTCCTTTGTTCACCCTCCATTTGCTTAACCCTACAAAAACGAGAGTGATAGATTGCCTTTCAGACCAACAGGGGAAAATAAAACATATTCCTAAGAAAGCACCTTCCATGTGGCTAAGCCTCCTGGAATACAAATGATAGTAATGGAGTCTATTTCAGATAAAAACGGGAAAATAGTAATGAAAAATAACTTAAGCAAATGGAAGTCACCAGTATAACCTGCGAGGCTCTGCTCGGAAAGCGCTTCGCGGTACTCCGCCGGGCCAGGCGACTCAGGCGCTTGCGCCTCAGCCGGCGACGGTCGCCAAATGCCCAAAGTGAGACCCGTTGCGCGTTAAAAACTCAGATGCCAAGTCTCGGTTGCTTTCTGCCCCCCTGCTAAAATATAACTTCTAGTGGTTTAAAGGAAAACCCATTAGTTGGCAAAAAGTTAAAGTCCTAACATCCAAGCAAAATGCACCAAAGCAGTGGCCATGGGAAACCCTTTTTTGGTTGGTTGAGTTTAAAGGGAAACCCTTACCCCAACAAAAGGAGAAAAGGGCACTATCGCGCAACAAAGAAAAAGGAAACCCAGCAGGACAAAAGGGCCAAACGGTTGGTTTAGCCTGGCAACGGGTTGGGGTTGGCTAAAGGAACCAAAAGGGAACTATTCGAGGGGTTCCCTAGTTTGAGACAAAACCCATATATGACCTGCTCTGCTTCGCAAAGGAGATGTTTCAAGGGGTTCCTAGACGGGCTCCGAGAACCTCTTTCAAAGGGGAGCCCAATTGACTCTCCTATTCTGTTTCAGACCCACCTCGGACCCCGACAAGAACAGCAGGGCTTCCATGAATTAGAATCCAATCCCTGAAGCCCACGAAAACTTGGGATGGCCAAACGGAATGTCTAGAGCCGGAAACAACCAACACGCACGAGCTCGTTTTTCCGAACCCCCAAGACGCAGATCTGGAGTCTTGATGTTGGTTCTGTTTTCTGGGAGTTCTCAAGTTCAAAGTCGGAAAACATGGGCCGGGGGTTCCCTTCTTTCAGAGGGTCTTTGGGGATACCCTCAAAATGGTTTGGGGCTTTTTTGGGAACCCACATAGAAACGGTGACTTTGATCATGACAAACTACTGAGGCCAGTGGATGGATCGCTGCTTTAGTGGAAAGGTGTTCGATCCTCGTTCACTGACTCTTCTGAGGAAAACCACCAAACTCCGCCGAACATCTAAGGTGCTTACATACCCAACATGGACTTACTCCTATAATGGACATATCCCCAAAATCGGAGAATAAAGATGGGCTGTAATTTCACGAATTGTACAGGGAATATGCAGGTACCCCAAAAATTCCATGCTACACAGCTAGGCTGGGGCCGGTTCATTCGGGTCCTGCCTGGACCTTGAAAGGCATCCTGCTATTGCAAAATCTGACGGGGGGTCTCTCATTTCTCTGTGGGCCTCCCAAAGTTGCAGCAATGCAAGCCATCAAGAAAGGAACACAAGGTTTCAAGTGGAATCCGGGTGACCCCTGTCCGATGGAGCCACCCAAGGATCCAGAATCGGCGAAAAATGCCAATCTGCGGTTTTGCGGTGTCCCTTGAAATGCCCTGATCGGAATGGACCCCCAAAAAATGATCCGTGTGCATTTTGGGGGCTGCCCCCAAAAAAGACACCCCCCAAACCCCGCTTTTACACGCCAGTGTTTGTGTTCCAATGGCACCCCGAACCTGACCTCCGGAAAAGGACACCCGTTCTTAGCTGTTGCTCAGCTGACAGCTATTTGTCTCGGCCCAGAGAAGCTGGGGTTTGGGTAGGGGTAGCCTCAAAACGGAAGCCTCAAAACTGGCATTCCACTAGTCGGTACCCTCAAACGACCCCTGATTTTCACCTCCAAGCACAACCCAAGGGGTGAGGCTTCGATTCAGGCTGCTCCAAAGACGCCAGAACAAACTGTTGAGCTTGACTTGTTTGTGGGACTTCCACCAAACAAAAAGGGTGGGTGCCACTGAAGTGAGTTTGTGGGAGCGAGGGTCGAAGATTAGCAAATCTAGAGGGATCCAAAAAGAAACCGACGCAATGTTTCCACTCTCGTGATTTGGCTTCCCTTTCGGAACGGCTCTGAAAAGCAGGTCGTTCCAAAAAAGGGACGCTGGGCAGGCGAGCTTATGAAGTTGTTTTTGGCAAGGCGCTTGTGGCAGCAAACGAGCTCCGTCCTGTAGAGGAAGACCTCAGTTCCGAGCGAAGCCGATGATTTTCAGAGACATTCCAGGGTGGGTTGCAGCATGCAGCATATGATTAAACAATCAGACCCGGGTTCCGTTTGAAGTAAAACACAAAGGGGGTTGTTTAAGCTACAATTCTAGCGGCACCTTCCCCGTTCTGTTCAGGGATCCTTCTCCTCTTTAACTAGCCCACAACCGGGGGGATTCGCGGTTTTGATCGGTTCAGACACGTTTCAAAAGGTGAATCGCGCAGCCCTTCTACGAGCAATAGAACCGCAGCGCGCCCTCCGAAGCCCCAAAGTGCAAAGAGTGAATCACTTGCTGGGTGCCAAAAGTAAAAGAGACACCTCCCAAACCTCCAGGCGATTTCTGACGAAACACACACACACACATACACACTTGTTTGGTTACTTAATTTTGAAAGGAACCCAGTCCCAAAACAAGTTGAAAACACCGCCATGGTAAATGACTTCTTTTGGCACAAAGGCCCCTTCCCGGGCCTCTTGTTGCGTCTTGCGTGGCTTTCCGATTACCAAAAAAACCAAGGGCAACCCCTGTGAAATCCCGCAGCAGAATTGAACCCAACACACCTAGACACCATGATGCGCTATTGGCCCCTATTGGGATTGGGGCCTGTTATGAGGGCCCTTGACAATGGTAGCCACTTGAAAGTTTTCGGGTGGTAGGGCCCCTGAGTCTTCAAACAATCCCAAAACAATAAAGCAACGAGCGAGCTTAGTTAGAGGAAGACCTGAGGAAAAACAAGGGCACCCGCAAAAGAGGTGCCCATAAAGGATGTATCTTCTGCAAATGAGCTTTCTTTGGGGGTTCCATGCCGCTTTTCAGGGATGCTTGCCGTTTCTCATTGCGAGACTTCTGGGGGAACAGGGATTCACCACGGGGCAATGGGAACCCAGCTAGTGCTGTCGCATCTTTGGACGGGACCCTTCACTCCTTCCCCGAATCCAGAAGATACTGGGCCAGACTTAGACACCTTGCAACAAGTTGATATGTTGCTGGTTGAAGGGGAATATGATGGAAAGCCAAAAAGGCTTTGGGGTCAAGGTAAGTTTAGTCTGGCTGTGATTCGTAGTGTTTTTGAGGGTACCCTTTTCGCCTTGCTTTATCTGGGCTGTCCTCACCTGCTCAAACTTGAAAACTTGTCAGTTAAATGGAAACCCAACCATGAACCAATTAAAAACACCGTCAAAAAGCTCACGAACTGGGGAATTCGCTGGGGAATTCGCCTTGGTGTCACGGGAAGCCAAAAGGAAAACCGCGGAGAAACCCACGGGAACCATGTCCCAAGCCGACCGTCGAGCCACGGTTAAGGAGACCGTGGCGATTTCAGCCAGGACCTGATACGCCACCTCTTCGTGAAAGAGCGTGTAGTCCATCCTCGAAACATGGGGATTTGTCCTTCTTGGTGAGGGTACCACCTTTTGGTTGGTAAAGTGAATCCACCCTGAACCATGTAAAGAAATACAAAGGCGAAGAAGGCACCCAGGTGTGGTTGGGACTATCCCTCACTAACCTTCATCTACTGGGCTTTGATTGTGGCTAATCTGATCAAAGCTTTCGGAACGCTGTCATATAAAAACCTAGAGGCATATATCTGGTTACTTATCATAGCGGCAACTATATAGATTCACTGGGGCTTCCCTCAATAGGATTACTTGTCATGGTTGCCAACTTTTTCATTTAGGAATCCATGGCCGTCGCGACCAAAACCAAGCCAAAGGAAGTTGTAACCAAGGCACATGAGCCCCAGACAAAATTACTCATTCCAAAAAATGGAGACATTGGGCCCAAAAACCGGACAGCTGCTACAAGTTTCAGACTTTGTGACCTTTCCGAACTTACCAATGGATTCCCAAGAAGCTTAAAGGCCAGTGAATTGCATTTGTAGCCTTTGACTTTTGGGAAAACGTGTGTCTTCCCGCTAACCTGCAAACAGTAGTCTTGGGCTCAGACCTTCGAGCGGTGACACGGACCTGCAAAACGTTATACCTTTCACGCAGGCAGCCAGAGGGGCCTGCCCTTCTGGTTGAAAGCTTTCCGCCCACTGGCCTTCGAAACGTGAAAGGGAACCGAGAGATGCCGATGTTTGAATGCCATCCCGCCAAAGCAGCTTAGCTTTTGACAGGTTATTGGGCAAATAATCATTTCCCCCCAAAGTTGAAGGCTAAAGATCCAAGCCCCAAACCCAATAACATTCAAACGTCGATTTTGGTTCGTTGTTGTTGCCATCAGCTTTTCCCAGAGTGAAATCCAACGATGCGAGCAATACAGCCTTCATGGGACTCTAACCTCACTTCTCCTAACCCCTACCCCACTGCATTCGCCAAAAGACCTCCTCACTAAACTACGGCTGGCCGGAAAGCATTTAGCTGCGCGAGGCCTTCTCTGTGCCAGGGTCTCTGTGCAACGTTTTTTTGGCAAGTTTCTCTACGCAAGTTGTTCTATTCTGTGCAAGCTTTCTCTGCGCAATACTTGCGAGCAATTCCCGCGTGAAAATTTTCTCTGTGCAAGATTTGCACATTCTCCTCCCAAAACCTGATGTCAGGAACATTGACCAAGGTACACCCAGACCTTCCTTCGACGCCGTTATACACGATCGTCTTCCATATACAGGTGTCGCCGCTTTCACACACATTCGCACATTTTTTCACATATGCTGCTTGTTGCCAATCCCACGCCGTTCGCCACTTTATGGCTAAGATGACGATTCGATCGCCACAAATCAACTAAAAATGCAGATGCGCGCATTCATCGCAGCGCCGTGTCCCTCTGGAACTTGTAGCTCCTTGCCAACGAGTACTCAGGCAGCAGTTGCCAACTCATGGGGGGTATGTTATAAGCCTGGCATGGATTAGAACGCCCAGCCTGACGAATTTTCTGGCCTGCTTCAAGCGAAGCAGCGACCGCTTGAGCACAGTCTGGTGGAGCGTGTGCTTGTGCGCGTGGACACATAAACCTGCAACCATCGCGCAACCCCTATGTGGCTCCAATTCAAGCTTTACCCTAGCAAGCAACACAACACATGTCTAAAAATGCAAGTCATGCAGCTCTTGGCAAATTTCATCATATCCTCATCAGCCATCGTGTGCTCGAAGCGACTATTGATTCCTCATGATCATTTACGTGCACAGACACGAGTGGAAAGCTGAAAAAGCACAAGTGCAATCGCATACATGCATATTTGGAGAGCCAAAGAACTGAGCCTCTGCGTATCGATCAGATGATGGTGCATTGCCTCGCGATTAGTGCAAGGCCAACAATTTTCTAGTTGGGAAATGCCAGCGCTTCTCAGATGCTGGAACGAATGAAGATGGGGTTTGAATTCATTCAAGGGCCCTTTAACACTCATCTTTGTTGCAATTGCGTTTGATATCACAAACGCCTAGACCCCCTGTGACATACACCTGCGTAAAAGACAAGCGCCAGGGCACAAATTTCAATGCCCAACCCTTCGCGCCGCCCGCCCATGTGCGGCCGGAGCACGTGCAGCTTGGGAATCACGGTCCAACGCAGGACCCCGCGTCTGGGCAGGGCAGGGCTGCAAGCTCTTTGTGTCACTTGGTATAAGTGGATTGTCAGGCGTTGGTTTGACCCAAGAAATATTGCGTCGTGTGACTTGGCGCCTGGTCGTGGACCTGGCCAGGGCTTTAAAGCAAGCCAGATACTGGTACCCGAACTGGGCAATGATGGCCGCTTCACGTTCAGACCTTGGGGCAAATACAGATCTTTGAGTCCAACCTAGCGCTTGCTTCGACACAGCACGCTAGCATGCTAGCTGGTCAATGTGCGTTATCTTCGAAGCGCGTGCGTGTCCTGATTCCTATAGGCACGTTGCGCATGTGCGTCGACTGTGTCTGTTTCTTGATGTCTGTGACCACTTGTGACGTCTGTTTCATATTCCTGTCTGTATGGTTGGCCGGGCGTGTGCTGCTGCGCGTGCCTGCGTGCGCTTGTTTTCGCGCGTGCGTGCACGTGTGATCTCTCTGTTAACCTGTTTTAATGTTTGTGCGTGTTTCGTTTGCGTTTGCACTTGTGTTCTCAAACATTATACAGCCTAGGCCTACTTCTGGGTGGTACTGCTCACGCCATGTTGTGCATGTTGCACGCGCACGTGATCCCGCGCTGCAGCTGTGTCTTTGTGCGTGTGTCCGCGCGCGTTTATCCTGATGCGCTTTCTGCGCGCCCGCGCCTGTGCGTGTGTCGGTGCTGGTCTGTGTGCGCGTGTGTCTGTGTGTGCGTGTGCGTGTGTGTGTGTGTGTGTGTGTGTGTATGTGTTTTTGCGCGCTTGTTCCCGTGCGCTTGCGTGTCCCCAACGCCTGTCCACATGCGTTTGCGGTCTTGATGCGCTCGGCAAGCGCGCATTTCGTGTTAATTAATTTCATGCGTGTGCCAAAGATGGCCTTGAAAGAGAACTCAAATAAAACCAGTGTCACTAAGACTCGCGCAAATACCTGCCCGCGCGTTCGATCGATAGAATGAAATTGCTTGCGCCTGTCCTGACATCAGCACATTAGTGTAGCAGCAAGGTGGTTCCAGTGTGATGCCTTTGCCATGGGTGCAACTGAAGATGACAGACTGAGGGAATGGCAAGCAGCCGCACATCAAAGCAATTTCTTCATCGCCAGGCCGTTGTCGGGCCAAATCCACACTGCATTTGGCGAGCCAAGAAGTAATCACCCGCCCGTTGTAAGCTTTGTGGCTCATGAGAGGCTCCTGGTCCGGTTTATCTTTGCTCTTCAGGACCTTAGGCAATGCCGTTGTGGTTTACCCCCGCCCAAGAAAACATATATGCAATATTCGGTTTCGACATGCGCACATTTAACTTTTCCACCTTGTACTATTGTGGTCAGGAAACACCCACACACACAATTTCATCAAGCCACCATGCCCGGAGAAAAGCACGGTTGAGAACATTGGATGTTCTCATTCTTCAGCCACTGTCTGAAATGGCGGTACGCATGTTTCAAGGCGTCCTTCAAAGGGGTGCTCGCATCGCACCAGAACCCTTCTTCGCATAGCGTCAGCCTTAGATCCGACTGGGTCAGCTTACAAATTTCCAGGCGGACATGAACGCAAGCGTCAATCAACATTTTCCTGGCTGTTAGACAAACTGCATGGCCGAACCGTTGGACCGCTGGAAGGCCCCCAAGTACAAATTGTGAGCCAGGCAGAACCGGATCATCGTGCAGTGAAAGCCGATGATTGTAAAGATGGGGCCTTGGCCCGCTTTCACACACCGAACCAATCAAAGCTTAATGTGCATGCTAGTGGCAGAGCGGACCCCTCTGCAACTTGGTGTTCAGAAACTGCACGTGGCTCACCTGGTTGTTGACCCACGTGGCTGTGGGGGTGAAGTCAGCAAACGAGTCTCCCAGTGTGACCCCGGCAGAAGGGTTTTCGGCGTTGCACTTGAAGCAACACCGCTTTGACACCCAGTATGAGTTCAGTCCCAATGAACTGTAATACCAACTCCAGTCACCTCTCAGTTCTGTGAGTGCGAACATGTGTTTCTCCCGACAGATCCATTGCGATTCATCTGTATCCCTCTGACTCCGTGTTGATGATGATGATGATGCTGCTGCGGGGGCGGAGATGTAGCTTGGCCCCAGTGGTTCACCAAGATGGTTTATACTCGGCCGCAGTCCTGTATACAGAGTGTTGAGTGCCCAGGCGACATAATTCCAGAGAGGAGTGAGGGTTGGCTGCCCCAAACTCAAACACTCACGGAGGGCTATGACCAGAAATCTTGAATTTCTGCTCGAAGCAGGTCTCCACAGCACCATGTTCACACTCACCCCAATGAGCTTCGAAGGCTGCCCCGATGCTGCGGTGTACCGAGCATCATCCCCGTGAATGCCAATGGGGATGCGAAGCGCACCCTCGCGTATTGAGGGGTGCCCTGCGCCCCACGGACAATGGTGTTGGCAATGCTGCCAAAATTGTTGAAGCTCTGCCTCTTCAAAGCAAACCCCATGAGAGTCCATCAGGTACTTGAACAAACTGATGATGTTGACAACGGGGACTTGTTCCTGTGAAATGTCCCCGCCCTCTTCTCTGAAGTCCAGCCATGTTCGAACATAGACCAAATCCTCAATGTGTTGGCAACTCTTGTTCATCAGCTCCCCCCTCAAAAAAGTCAAGCTGACACTTTTCCATATTTAAACGAAGCTCCACAGGCAGCGCAGAATTCCGCCAGAAATTCCTGGAGGCATTACCTTCTGAGTAAGACGCGAGCCTGGCTGTTCGAGCGCTCATTCCAGGACGCCCGGCTCCGAGCTGATCATTCAGGTCATCGCAGAGGACCGCCTCCTGAATGGGACGGCCGGGTTCGGCCGGGTCTGCATGCGCATATCAGGCTTCACATATGCATGATCGCAGGGCCTCTTGAGCAAGTCTGGCTGAATCCACCACTGATGTCACACTATCCTTAGCGCACACATGACTTACCAGAATATCCGTGTATCAGTTGTCAGCGCACGAAGAAGACCATGAACATTTACAAGCTATTGGTTTCGGTGTGCGAAAAAAGCTCCAATAAGGCGGCTTAGCGCCTGGCTCCGTGCCCAACTCGGGATTCGAGGTGGTCATAGAAAGGCGCACTAGCACCTTAGGCGGGTGGCTACTTCAATCACATGTTGGCTACTATCACCTACACAGTCCTGAAGCAATTGGTATGTGACCGTGTGTTTTTGCATGTCCTTTTTGTCCCGCAGTCTCAGCATGGTTTGCGCCTACATCGGCACAGCCTCCACTCTGACCTGCTAAGGTTAGTAGATTCGCTATGTTGCGGGCGTGCCCAAATTGACAAGAATTCCAACCCCTGCAACAATCACATTACGAGTGAGGCCGTGCCGCATGAAAGAAACCCAGGCATACGCTGGGAACCTGAAATCCATGGGCCATTTTCTGCAATGGCGTCCCCTTAGAAGAGCAACTGCAAAGTGCAGTTCACAAAAGCCCCAGTTCAAACTCAGCGCGTGCCAGGCCAGCGCCAGTGGCTACGAGGTCGCGGTCTCTTTCTTCACAGGAGCCTTGGGCGGGCGTAGGAAAACTAAGGAATGATGGTCAACTGCTTGCTTTGATGCCTGCAAGCCAAGTGCAACAATCGCAAGCACACAGCATGAACTTTTTGGTTGCAAGCTGGCACAAGTGCCGGCACATGTGCGTGATGCTTCTGAAGCATCACTCCCCTATTAATTGGTTGCGCAGCTATGAACCGATGGAAACCTTGCCATCAGCACGGGCAGCAACACAATACACAAAAAAAGGACCGAACCTATTTCTCAAAACCATATGCCTTGACCCATCACCCCCCCTTGCCGCATTCCGGCATCCAGGAAGATGCTCAAAGTGTTCGATCAAAAGGATTTCCAAAACACAAACAATTTGTGGGCAGCACGAGCTGTGCAGGAGCCGCATTTCATCAAAGTTTGATTCTTTGTACTTGCTCATCCTGTACTGGACGTTGGCACTGATGCCAAGCTTGAACACGCAAACAGAGGATCCATAGTCACTGATCATCCGACTCACTTCAGCAAGGCAGTGACGCCAAATCGATTTAAATGTTCGGTCTTGAAGGGAGGTTAAAAGCCGGAGGTTCACATTTGGAAAGGACATCAACTCTGCTGTTTGGAACGACGCTAACAAACACTCATCTATGTGGTTTGCGTCCGGCACTGTGTACTCAGAGCGCCCCACTCTGTAGCGCAACCCGAAGGGATCACTCAAACACAAGCGCTTGTCTGCAGTGATAGAATGATGGTCTTGGAGCTCAAGTGGGGGACCATGACCATAACTGCGGTGTACAGCGATCGGCTTGTTGTGGTTCCTCTTTGCTTGGCTCTTGCAAGTAGTCCTCTTGGCCTGGGTAGGCGGGGATTCCTGGGGACAGTTTGTGGGTCGGATCCATGAAGCAGTTTCCCGAATTTTCTTGGACTCGACCGTTGGCGCCCGGCAGTGATGTTGCGCTGCACGTTCGGAAGCTGAGTGTCGGTTCTTCCGCCGATCCTGGCCATGGGATTGGCCTTCAAACCAGTCACGCGGGTCTCGATGTTGAAGTTGGGGGTGGTCAGATTCGGGTTCCGAGCTTGTGTCAGACCTAGATGGAGATAACAAGCGCGACGCTAGCGTTCTCCGGATCTTGCCATGTGAAGCGCATTCTCCCTTGCCGGCAGGACCGTGGGATCGAGGCAGCTCCCGCGCTGGAGAGGAGGACCATAGCTCAGACAAGAACCTTTTCATGGGCACAGCTGATGTTGCGAGCCCTGCAATTCACCGGAACTGAACTTAAGAAATGCTGTTTAGCCTGATCAACAGCCAACAGCCTGGGCGCTTACAAGGATTAATAACAGCAACCGTGCAGCAGTGTACACGTACGCAACTAACAGAAAGTTGACACTTGCGAGAGTTGATTTGTTCCGAAAAATCAACATGGATCGGTGTTTGAGCCAACCCGCTGATCAATTCGAATTCAGTACTAAGCCGTCTTGCAAGCATCAGTGCTTGATTTACAGCCAGGGGGCATGCTTGCGGCAAGCTTTGATAGCATCCTTGTACTTGTCCATGGCACCCTCGAACTGTTTGAGCAAGGGTCCCACCTGACAAATAATGACATCGCAGTGGTTTATTGTGTTTGCGCGCATCACCCTCAAAGTAACATTGGCATTGTGAGCCACACATACCTAGTTGCTTCCCTTATTCTGTAAGACCAACCTGCCTTGTCCGGATCACGTGCTTCTTCTAGCTCGTCCCGCAAGGATTTCAACCCAGCCACCAAGTCCATGACGTCGCCCACCAAGGCGTGAACCAACTTCGTTGGCCTGGTCGATGAAGGCAAGATGGAGTCAAAGGGGTAAAACAAGGCGTGTTTGGATGCCACCGCTTTAATTTCCCCCTTTGATTTCCGGGCCCTCATGGACCTCCCTGATCACATGCTCGAATGTTGAAGAGAGTGTTGACTGTGAAGCTTGGCGTGTTGTGTAGGGAAGCGCGGGCAACCCTGCATCACATGGAGAAGATTCAATATTGTCAGCACTTGCAAAATGTCGGGCCGAACCTTTGAGCCATTCTTAGAGGTCATAGGACTCAATTCAAAGTTGACCTCTCCTAGCAGCATTGCGCTATTGTGTCCTTCGATGTGACCCTATTTGACGTTTCAAAGCCCTGACAGTCAGTCGTTATAGTGTGCAAAGAGTCAAACAACTAGTACTTGTTTGCGCATGCTGATCGATTTAAGTAAGACGAGCCACGTCGAACTGGCTTCAAGCTTCGCTTGCCAAGTGGTGCTGTCAGAAGTCGCTGAAGCAATCTGCTGGAGAGCCTGCAGAGCCCACGCCCGCAGCATGCGCCATTCAAACTGGGGAGCTGAGAATCGTGAGTTCATAACACCTAGAAGAATTTACAGGCGCCAGCGGACGCCCGAATGAAGATATCTAGATGCTTGGCCGTGGCACCCTGGCCTTCGTTCGCTGCGTGTCCAAAGGCACCTGCTTCTTCTCTGCAGGCTCAGGGTTCCCTTTAGCTTTCTTAGCGTTGGCGCCCTTTTTCTTTTTCTTCGAGCTTGGCTTCTTCTTCTTGGGAGCAGGTGCAGGCGTCGCTTGCCTCGGTCCCAAAAAACAACAGTATCCCTGGACGATTGCAGTAAATACCCACCAATTTCAAACATGTGCTGAGCTGAACTAGTATATGCTGTACTGCCATCAAAGCACACTTCACCGGAATCCGTATCATGACCAGACTGTGAAGAGGAGTCTGGGGCCTCGTGTTCCGCTCCCACCTCGCGCTCGTCCTCTGATTCGATGAACTCGTTCTCTTCATCATACACTTTGAACTGCAGCATGTCCTGATCAGGTCAACAAGCTCATGGTCAGATTCAACAACTACGCCAAGCCACCAAGCCAGCTTCGAGGACACATGGCACGCCACCAAAGTTAGGATTGGGTTGAACGCGCCCAAGAGTTGTTTCATGAGGCAAGTGTCCTGTCTTGACGGGAACTCGGGGTGGAATCTGTACTGGCCAGCTTCCTTTTTGACTCGGATCAGATCGTCAACGAGAGCGGTGTCTTTCTCATACCTGAATCCAACACACCCGTGGCCAAAAACTATGGGGCCCGACGTCTCCAGCAAATGGCCACTGCTGCAAAATATGTTCCGTGTTTGAGGCAGTAACGAGGGATGCACATCGGTGAGCGTTCTCCCCTGATGAGATTGAACACGATGGTTCAAAGTTCAAAGGAGAATGTCAGTGACTTGTCAAGCTCTAAAACACCGCATTAGTACAATCAAAGGCGCTGATCCATCAGGAGCAGCTGTTTACGGGTTTTCCATGTCCTTTTCAACGATGTCTTCCGTCGGGACTTGTGACACAACCGGTCGTAGCTTCTGCTTTTCTTCCACTTTCCCCTGCACATGAAAAAGTCTTCGTATAGATCCGCGGTCGTGTCGCTGTGCTTGCCTGGCAGGATTCATCATCACGATCCGCACCAACAAGGACATCGTGCGATGCGAACTCCATACAGAGGCGATGGTGGGGAGTTGGAGTGGGGTTCCAGAATAGCGTACACCTGCATTAACTATATAGCTATAGGCTTGCAATTCCCCACGCCAGCCTGCTCGTGCTCTGAGAGCTGCCTGGCGAATTTCCTTCGGTGTTGTTCTGCCTCAGCATACGCGAAAAAGAACTAGTTGCACCAAACACTGTGTCAATACACACCCAGCCCTTTCTTTGACGCTGTCTTGGGGGCATGTGCAATTAGTGACGGTTGGTTTCTACTTGCCGGCTCTCGTGAAGTAAGGGGAGCGCTGGACACTGACCTCAGAAATCTCATGTAGTGAGCGTGGCGGGATGCGGCCTCTGCTTCGGTGAGGGGCTGTTCAGCCTGCTCCATGTCAAACTGCGGTCCTGGTGCACTTGGTGAAATTTCAGAAGTGGTTTTTCTCTGCAAAGCCGCTGAAGCAGATGCCAGTGTTGCAGCGTCGCCCGGGGCTGTTGGCGTAGCCGCCGGGGTGGTATCTTTGGGCGTTGCTGCTGCCTTCCGCTTGACTGCCGCCTTTGCCTTTGGCGTGGGTGCCACCTTGGTATCTTTGGGCGTCGCCTCTGCTTTGGGCGGGGCTGCCGCTTTGGTACCTTTGGATGTTCTTGCTGCCTTTGGCGCGGGTGCCGCCTTGGTATCTTTGGATGTCGCTTCTGCTTTGGGCGGAGCTGCCTCTGAATTGTCTTTGGGCGGTGCTGCTGCCTTCGGTGTAGTTGCCGCCTTGGTATCTTTGGACGTCGCATCTGCTTTGGGTGGAGCTGCCGCTTTGGTATTTGTGGATGTTGCTGCTACCTTGGGTATAGCTGCTGCCTTGATGTCATCGGATCGTGTTGCTGCTTTCGGTTTAGCTGCCGCTTTGGTCGCGTTGGCCGTGGCTGCTGATTTCGGTGTAGCGGCTGATTTGTCATCCCTGGGTGTGGCCAATGCTTCGGGCGCAGCTGCAACGTCAGCACCTGGCTTAGTTGAGCTCTTTGCTGCTGCTTTGCGCTTTTTCAGTTGGCTGGGAGCGCTGGGCGGGGTTTGGGAGCTGGCTTCACCACCATCCTGCGATGATGCTGGCTTATTGTCCTGTGATGCTGATGGGGACGTCGCTTGCTCACCTGTTGGGGCAGCCTTCCTTTTTGTAGGGCGGGCGTTGGGAGCTTTGCTTTGCTGTGGGGACGCTGCTTGACTGGAGGGCTCACGCTCAGCTGAAGGCTTTGCTGGGCGCTTGCTGGTTTGATCGCTGCCGCCTTGCAAAGTGCGTTTGGTACCCTTGTCACTGCCTGCAGGCTTTGCTGGCGCAAGTGTTTCTTCTGGCGGCTGGGTTTCATACTCGAACGTAGGAGTGCTGCGGATACTCTCAACGCTGCCTTTCTGTTTCTGGATGCGCTGACTTGGTGGGATGGCGCCCCTGCCTAGGACTGCCTGCGTTGTCTCATCACTGCCTGGCGGGCACGAAAAACTCGGCACAATGTTCAAGGCACACTATACGCTGACCAGCCCAGCCTTCCTGGTTGCCAGGCAATTGCTGGCCTTGAGATTGCCTCGAGGCGTGGCTAGTGGGACCGATGGTTGGGCAGGGTAAGCTCCCAGCTTTGACCCAGCTTCCACGTTCGCATCCGACCAGGGGTCATAGACCATGCGCTTCTCATCTTGTGAAGTAGGAGGCGCCATTGGGCAGGCGCAAAGAAGGATGTCAAGTAGTGGATGTGTTTTGACTGATTTTCTGACCCCTAAATTTCACGGACAATGCCCTAAATTTCACGGTCAATGCCCTAAATTTCACGGACAATGCCCTAAATTTCACGGACAATTGATTTCCCCCAAAATATTGCCAAGCCAGCCTTGATTCAGCGTGTGCAGTCAGCAAATCCCTCAAACACTCAATTTGCAACGAAGCAAGATGTGACCAGCCATTTGTCACTCGGCGAACCCCAATCGCAGCCGTTGGATAGATTCTAGATCATGACGATCATGATCAGGACATGTTCGAATTAATATTCGCACGATGCTGCACGTGCAAGCACCAGAGTGTGTGACAGTCATCAGCACACACACACACCGAAGAAATACTAGCTCGGCTTAGGGAGCTCAAACTGGGGCTTGAAGGTTCCATCAAGGAAGCGTTCCCACAAGAACTCGTGCACTGGGCCGAGATCTGCCGCGTTCCAACAAAACTCTTGCTGTTCGATCAGGGACGGTTGCAGGTCCAGTGAATCTCTGGCCTCCCAGAAAACAGCGGATTCACGTTTGTGTGTGTCTGCATGCACTGTTGAACGATAGCAATTGCCGGGCCTTCACGATCTTCTTGTGTTCCTTGATCACAGCGTAGGCAAAGCTCTTGGTATATGCCTGTGTGGCACGGAGATGTGTTCCTCCGGACCTGAGCCAAATGCAATTTCGCTCCAGTCAGTAACTTAGTTAACTGACTTGCAATCTTGGTGCATGTGCATGTCAGCACTGCGGAGTAGTAGCTAGCTCTTAACAACTTGAAGATTGCGAACGAGCTACACCCACTGATCATCACCACCGCCACGCTTGGCGTGCTTCTTCACAACTTGAATGCCACGTTTTCTCTGCACTTCCACAATTTTTGCACGCCTGGCTGGGGTGAGCTTTTTGCGCAGCGCGGGAAGGCCGGGCCTCATGCAGACGCTCAGCAAGACGCCAAGCTCGCTGCTTGCAGCAAGCTCAGATCCGGGCCAGTTCCCGAAGAGTTGGCTGGGTTTGCAGGCCCAATGGCCAAAAGCCCCCATAAACCTGATCACGGGGAGCAGTGAGCAGAGTTCAAGAGACCACGTGTCAATTTCTGGTTGATGCCCTACTATTACGTTTTGGGGGCGCTTTCACGGTACTAGCGTTTTCGGGCATTAACCAAAAAATGGAACTCACCAAGTGCCAATCACGCCCGGACAGGCCAATTCTAAGAGGTGGCCTGAAACAATGTTTTTTATGCACTTCAGAACCTATTTCAGGCCACCTTGGCACAAACCACCTTTCTTGAACTTGTTTGATGACGAACTGCATGTTGGAGCTTTGAGTCAAATGTTGGGTCCCCCAGGCCAATTCTAAGAGGTGGCCTGAAACAAGGTTTTTTATGCACTTCAGATCCTATTTCAGGCCACCTTGGCACGAACCACCTTTCTTGAACAGTTTTAACTTGTTTGATGACGAACTGCGTGTTGGAGCTTTGAGTCAAATGTTGGGTCCCCGGCATTCTGATGAAGAGCGGCTTCAGCGCCGGAATCTCCAGGAGCATCTTGAAGATTTCGGTTTTGCTTAAGACACTGCTTCCCGGCTGTTCCACGGCCCACCAAACAGATCTTGCAAGTGCTAGGATGCAAAGAAGGGCTGTGCGTGTCAGGAGTGTGTTTGATTTTGCGACGCAAGGGACATCAGTGTTGCCCTTAAAGCCATTTGAAGCCTTCCTGCTATGAATTGAGCTGGACACCCACACCAATAATGAGCATGGAACTCCAGCCCAGAATAACGCACCTTGTTTGAGGCGGAGCACCATCTTGACGCAAAATAGCAGACCTGGCCTA
This sequence comes from Effrenium voratum, assembly GCA_963377175.1. NCBI lineage: Eukaryota > Dinophyceae > Suessiales > Symbiodiniaceae > Effrenium > Effrenium voratum. The sequence goes on along the minus strand of CAUJNA010002224.1, from coordinate 146,352 downwards.
GGCCAACAATCCACATCTGCTTGTTTTGTTCATGCGGGATCATTGCATGTGCACACTTCCAGTTCTATAGCTGGGATCCTGGCACACTCAGCAAGTTGTTCAGCTCGCCACGGTTCGAGTTGATCTCGCAATAGTCCCTAAAATGGCAGTTGCTCATGAGCTAAGAACACAAGAGAAGAGGGTATGCTCCAAAGCTTTACATAGTCTCATTGCCACACTACAAACAAGGACGGTGTACAGCTGGGGCAGCGGCGACCCGAGTCCTCGTCGCCCTTAGGTGCAAAGTCCATTGATCACTATCACGGCATGTGGATTGAAAAAGATGTTGCTTTTCTCAAGCACGCGACCCCCAAAACGATGAGGCAAGGGCTGCTCTCTGCATAGATCCTGCCACATCCAGAGAAGAGCTCGAAGGTGTGCTTATCCTGCACTCAAGCAACCAATCTTCCGGCCGTGCTAGTCTCACAACTATCCATTTTCGGCAACGTCGACAAAAGTATGCCAGTGGGACCCTGCGGGAGTTGGAGGAAGACGGGGAGGTTGCTTGGCAAACGTAGTCGCACAGGTGGATCCTACAGTAGGCTGGAGGAGTGTGACACAAGAAGCTTGTGCGTTAGGCCCCGGCAACAATAGCGGAGCTCCAAGTAGAAGCAGCAATTGCGTGTTCCTTTGACTCAAGGCCAATGGGTGCGAGTCCAAGGATTGGCCAGGCATCCTGTTGACACAAGTGGCGCCCGCAGCTCCGTCTAAGCCAAAATAGCTTTCAACCTCAGAGCTTGAAGTCAATGGTTTTTGCGCATGTCTGATTGACGCTGCTTGGCAAGGTCAGGCTCGGGAGCAGTTGTGTTTTCACCGCGCTGCAGAGCAAACGCTACACCCCCGAGACGCTCTAAAACATAACTCAATGTTTTGGCTACTTGCGCAGCTACATCCTTTGTCCCCAAAGCCTGCAGGATTGTAATGTTGCCGTGCGCCGAGGTCATCAAACTATGTCCCTGTACATGTCAGTCAAGAATGAGCGTAGTCAATGAAACCCGTTCAGTCACACACGCGCGCTCTGCACAAACGCTGCCACTTGCTGAAAGAGGGGTCCCAAATTTTGACTACCCGGGACGTAAACCCTTAAATCCAGTTGACTCGGTGCTTTAAATTTCTTATACCTAGGCCTGCAGTGTCAGCAACGGGGTATGCAACCAATGTGTCCTCCCACGAACCTTTTCAGGACGTTGAACAAATATATTCTTGTTTCTTGACGCATGTAGGCTCAAACATGTAGATTAAAACAGTAGTTGCGCGCACACGCAGCTTCTCCATGCAGGCTTCAAATCGCGGTAACGCGCTCAAGTGATCTCATGCCAAGTTATCTAGCAGCTGGCTGCTTCGAGAGTGGCAAAACTGAATTGGGTTCGATGACAACCAACGTTTTGTTTTTATGCAGCTGGCCACCGAACAGGCAGACCCCCAATCACACGGCCGGGCTAAGCTCAATCCATCCAGCAAGGAGACGGGCTAGCTTCCACCTCAGCACATGCACCAACAAGTCATAGTCAAATCCCTTCCGCACCGCGCAACCACGAAATTGCAGTTGGGGCGCCCCTCTGCAAATCCTTCCTTTCTCATATTGATGGATACACCCTTCTTTCTGTTCACCACATACCCCTTTGCAGACGCAAGCTCCTCGCACGCCTCCTGGACTTCGTTGACATAAAAGCCAGCAAGGCTCCTAACACGAAAGCCAGGCAAGTGCACGCGAGATGTGGAATTTCGATTGAGAATCTATATATACGAACATATATCTGCGTGGCGCCAATGTTCAAAATGTATATATGAAGCGGACAAGCATCGGAGTGAGCAGGATCTGAATGCATTTCTTGTCTGAGGCAATCTCCGGCGGGCGGATGCTCACGGACCTGGGCAGAGAGGCGCAGCTGGATAGAGCACGGTCACAAAAAGGTTTACCGCTGTCTGCCCCTTTTTTGCTGTTGACTGGTCATCTCAAATTAAGAGACAAGTGTCTTCGACCCACTGTTGAGCATTGGCATGACCAAGTCATCCAAGTTGAGGGTGCGGATTGTCTCATACACCTGCAGCACACAACTCTAGATGATTGCTGGCCAGCACGTGATTGAAATCAACGCTGGCTGGAACTAATTGACTATGGACCCTTTACAAAGCCCACGCACCCGTGCCTCGTCCGGAGTCGTGAGGTCTTGCAACCCCTTGGTAGCCTCATCGTTCACCCGATCAATTCGCGATCGTTGTTTCTTCGCCTTCCCTATTTTGGCAGGCGATGTCGCCGGCTGATTGCCCGCGGCCTTCTGGTTAGAGGCTGCGCTGTCGCTCGGGGTTTGCTCGGAGACCTTGTTGTGCTTGCGGGGGTGGTGATCTGTTTTCACCCTTTTTGTGCTTGGGGATGCTGAAGCCTGACGGCCGACCCGCTTCCGCTTACACTCCTTCTTTGACGAGCCAGCTGAGTTTTCAACCACCTCCTCAACACGTTTTCTTTTAGACACCCTTGTGCGAACATCCTTCGCTGCTGCAGGCTTCGGCTGCTCAGCGGCGTGTGGGGCTTGTGTCAACGGTGGCCGTGACACGCTTGTATTTTGCTCGCACGACGCAGGCCCAGAGTTGTCAGCCACATGCGTGCTGGGCGGTTCAACTTGCTTCCCCCTCCTGCCCCTTCCACGGCCCTTTCCCCGGCCACGGCCGCGACCCCCAGCCTTCTCCTTTGGTGTCTCTACATAGTCTGGAGCGCCTTTTCCGGCATCTTGCAGCGCTTTCCTGAGCTTCCCTTGCGCCTGGAGCAGTATAGGGGCGCTTGTAACATCTGGTTCAGTGGTGGGTGATCAGGCTCTCATTTACTGAGGTGATGTTCGACGTGGGAGACTTGGGGTCATGGTTAGGTGGTCAAGATAAGGGCCATCAACGCCTGAGGTTTTGAAAAAAGTTCGATACGCATACCACAAAGGAAATGCGCTCGGTTAGGGAAGCTGGTTGAAGGGAATGGATGGCACATACTTCTTTGAGGGGTGTTGCCCCGGACCACCTCGAAGATTTTCATGGCAGACATTTTGCCATTTAGGGGACGCAAGAAGCAACTACTATATATACCAGTATAACTTGAAGCTTATCTGGGGTAACATGGAAACAGATTCTACTCAAAACCATAGAATGCTTAGGGGTAACAAGCAGATCCTACGTGCATACTTTTTACCACTAAGAGTTGCAACGAAGATATTCTATCTCAAGAAATTAGGAGTAACAAGTGCTACCCTTGTGTTAAGAAAGCTGGCGGCGGCTACCCTCTGTGCAAATGATGCCAGAATATCTGAATCTTATTCTCCCGATCGCTGTTCATCGCTGAATGCGCGACCCTGCGTACATTTCAGGAATCTTCAACATCTTCGAGTAAATTCTCATTCACCACTAGACAATCAACCCGCTGCATAGTCCCCTCCTGCACCACATCCTCAGAAGAGTCCTTCGGCTCTGTCTGCATACCTTCCATCACCCGGGCCAGGATCTGCCGAGCTTCCAATGGGGGTTCCAGCAGCTCTGTTTGGAGAGGCCGGCGGTCCTGTCGAGACAAAGCGATGTTCACGGGCAGGGAAATGTTGCCAAGAATGTTGCAAAACTCGCTCAATAGTTGAGATGAAACGGCAAAAGGAATTGTGCGATCTCCGCATTGTTGTCGAACATGCCGAACCACAGAGGTAAACATACACAACTGGCACAACAAGCTTCGGGCCTTGAATGTGCCCTTTACCACTCGCTTTCCGCTTTTTGTGCGGGCTTCTTCGTCGCTGGCTGCAGCGCCCAGTTCTGCTAGGCTTTCAGTGGCGCATGGGCTGCCAGTAGAGTTGGGCACGTCGACAGTTGCAACCATTTGTGTCTCCATTTGCGAAGGGTCGATGACGCTTTCAGCGGGGCGATCCTGCCAGGGGCTCAGTTAGTTGCAACTCTGAAGTCTAGAGAAGTGAGAACTGGAGGCTTAGCTGTCAACATTGATTCCAACTTCAACGCCACTAGCGTGTGTACACACATATATAATCACATTCTCCAGTGAAGCGAAGGCACTCATGATCTTGAAACATGTGCGCAAAGCCCTGGACCCTAGCCTGGTTTGTTTTTTCCTTGCTTTGAATATTGCTTCGCTTCTCCCAGCTTGTTTTGAACTTGGCCCAACCCTGCCACACTGGCAAATCATCTTGGCTGCGTAAGCTAGCGGCGGCAACTCTTTGGCGCAAGTCTTCGGGCGTTGGTAGGTTGGCTGGCTTGAAAAAACATCGCTTGGCTCTTCTGTACTTGGCCCATCCCGGCCAAATTTCCAGCAAACCGTGCGTTCCATCCATAGCCGGCCTTGGAGTTGAAAACTCACAATGAGCCTTTTGAAGCGCAGTCGTTGCAAGTTTTAGTTTTGGCGCAATTGTGAGATGCTCCCAACCCACCCAAACCTGCACCTTCTTGCTTGGCTTTGCTTGGTCTTGGTCTGGCGTTGCAACCGCTGCTTGTGAAGCTGCCTTGCTTGCTCTAGCATCTTGGTTCTGCTCCTCGCCCTGCTTTTCAGTCTCCTGAACAGCCTCTCCAGCCCCCTCGCCCGCCTTCTCTTCTTCAGCCTTCCCTTCTTCATCTTTCTCCTCCTCATCTCTCTTCTCTGCAGCCTCCTCACGGGCCTCCTCGTTGGCCTCCTCTTGAAACATCTCATCAGCTTTCTCTTCGGCCTCCTCTTCACCTTCCTCGTCGGCTCCATCGTCAGCCTCCTCTTCAACCCTCTCACCAGCCTTTTCTTCAGCCTCCTCGTCCTCTTCAGCCTCCTCACCGTCTTCAACTTCAACGTCCTCAGCCTTTTCTTCAGCCTCCTCTTCCCGAGCAGCCATCTCTGCTTCTCCCCCAACCGCTTCACAACCACCTTCCTGATTGTCATCCTCCTCCTCGTTGGCTTCAGACTCCTCATCAGCCTTCTCTTCCGCCTTCTCTTCGTCGCTGTCGTCGCCCTCCCCTGATCCTTCAGCCTCTGCATCATGATCAGTCTGCTCCTCAACTGCGGCTTCAGCCTCCTGGTCAGCCTCCTCTTTACTCTTCTCATCAGCCGCTTCTTCAACTACCTCCTCAACCTCCTCTTCAGCCTCCTCGTTTTTGCTCTTCTCATCCGCCTCTTCTTCGACCTCCTCTTCAGCTTCCTCTTCAGCCTCCTCGTCGGTCTCCTTTTTGCTCTTCTCATCCGCCTCTTCTTCAACCTCCTCTTCAGCTTCCTCTTCAGCCTCCTCTTCCGCCTCCTCTTCAGGCTCCTTCTCATCCGCCTCCTCATCAGTCTTCTCACCAGCCTCCTCCGGAGTTTCCTCAGCAGCCTCCTCTTCAGCCACAGCCTTCTCTTCCGCCTCCTCTGCAACCTCCTCACCAGCCTCCTCATCAGTCTCCTCTTCAACCTCCTCACCGGCCTCCTCGCCAGCCTCCTCTTCCTTCTCACAAATAACATCCTCTTCCACCTCCTCCTCAACAGCCTCGTCGTGAGCCTCGTCCGCGTTTTCTTCAGCCTTCACCTCCTCTTCTGGCTTCTCCTCCTCATCAGTCTCCTCAGCCTCCTCTTCAGCCTCCTCATCGCTCTTCTCCTCTGGCTCTTCAGCCTCCTGTCCATTGGCTGCTGCTCTTTCTGCTGCTGCCTGGCTGCCTTCTTTTGCGTTCTTCTTCTGCGCGTCCTGTCCAGGGAGCGTCGTGGGACAAGACTGTGGCTCAACGAAGCTGGAGCTGGACCAACATGTTATGTCATTGATTGAATTCACTTGCGCATGTTGCATGATGTTTCAACCTAGAAAACAGTTCCCAGCCACTCCATCAGGGCAAGAAGTTGGTGTGTGTTTACAGGCTGAGTGTTTTCAAGAGCGAGGATCGAGAATGCGATGGCAAAACGTGTTCAGGAATTGATTCCCAGGAGCGCACTCCACGCAATTCGACTGTTTCTTATCATTAGATTAAGCGCTATCCATTAATGAAAGAGTTCCGTGAACATCAGCGACACCCAGCCTTTTTCCTTGGACCTGAGACACGGCGGATGATGGTCTTGAGCTCGCTGATTTCAGCAAAGTATGGGCCAATCCTGCAACGTAGCAAGATTGAACCTTGTTTTGACATCAAGATCGGGAATTGATGCACGCATGATTGAACTTGAAGCTTGAATTGTGCATCGATATGCAAACGATATGTTGAGGAAGGCCTCGTTCCCTCACTGCGGCGTTCGGTTATGAGGAAGTCCGAAATCAGACTCCGGAACTCCAAGGCCATCTCATAGGCTTCGGCCTGTTGTCACTTGCAACCATGTCCAACAAAGTAGTTGCAAAGGGTAAACCAGCAGTCCCAGCCACCACGCCTTTCTGTCCTTGAGAAGCACACCTGTCAGGAACTCGTGACGATCATGAGCTTCCATGATGGCCGCCTGGTCAGGATGGGAGATGGGCGCTTTAGTGACGCCGGAATCATGGCAACAAACAAATTTATTTGAATTAGAACAAGCTTTGATTATTGGCGAGGGATGGAGGGTGCAATAGATCGGAAGTCTCTGTAAATTGAAGGCATGGAGTACGGTGCACAATTCAATATAACCAAGCTTGAGGGTCCGGATCTAGACATCATCTTGAAAACAATATATTGGATGAGTTCCCCTCTTCACAATATGGGCGACCATCAAGCCGTCTTTGGCGGGCTGGCCAATCCAGTTGCTTTGCTGAATTGAAAATCTGTTCCGCTCACTTCCGAATATTCTGGGACTGGGTCGTTGAAATCAAGCCACAAAGTCTGGTGTTAGGTGCGATGTAGCCATCAACCGCTTAAGTCGATCTGGCATCCGGGCCTCCATCTCCTTGCCTGTCGGCGTGTCTCGGCCAAAAGCCGCAAACCACTTCTTCAGGCGGTCAAAGTTGCAGCGGACCTTAACCGGGAATTCGAAGAATGGACATCAAGAACAATTCCAAGGACTAACTTGTGCAGAAGCGTGCCCAAGCTGGGAGATTAAGTCGATCTGGCTTCATGAAAATCAATTTCAGCTGCAACAGTTTGTCAGCGTGATTGGTAGAGCAAGGGCACCTGCGCCTCAAGCTTCTCATCCGCAGAGTCAACTATCAGTTGTAGCCGGGGTCGATCTGCGGACAATCCCTGCGCCACTGGTTTCCAAGCAGTACAGTAGCACATGCGCATATTGGTTTCCAACTCTAGCTGAATTGCAGTAAGCATGCAAGCCCTGAAAATGGCCTGCTTCTTGCCCGAGGCAGCTTGCTTTTGCTTAGACCGGAGCTTTGCCAGATTGTCCGCTTCCAAGATGCCAATGGATGTCATCCACTCCTGGCGGGTCTTCAATTGTTTTCAAATGTGCCCTGCCCGAACACATGAAGGGATTGAAGAAAAACAGTTCCAATCTTGCCAGGAGCACATACAGCTTGGCACATATCTCTTGCCGGCACTGCCTCTCTGCATACTTAAACGAGGGAGCCTTTTGGAGCGCCATGGACCGGTTGCACACACCCTCACCCCTTGATCTGGCCACAGCAGAGCCAGCATGAAGCAAGTCTACCCAGCGCACGCCAACAAATGCCACTCACACATGCTCGCACACCACTCGCTGAGGCTGTGCGCCAGAAGATTCGCGCTGACCTGTGCCGGCGTGAGGCAAAAAGGTGTCCTTTTAGCAGGGGTAATCCAAGGGCCGGGCGTTTGTTCCTCCATCTGGCCCGATTCATAGCAAACCATTGCCATCAACGCCGGACACGTTGTCTCGCCCAAGCTCTTTTGAACTTTAAGCGTTTGCATCATGTTGGTTTGCAATTGTCAAATCATTTGGGCAAATTCAGTCGACCCCGGATTCCAGAGTCGTCTCTTTGAGCCAGCCTCGCCCCCTTCACACACCCTCGCACTGGTCGCCCACGTATAACACATGCATTGGAAGCCCTGGGACACGAGCTGCTGTTGTCCACAATGCACCAAAGTTTTCCGCATTGTCCGCGAACTGGACCCATTCGGGTGTTTCGCAGAATAGGGATCTTCTTTTGCACGGCTGCAAGTGGAAGCCCAAAGGAACGCACCTCCCGAATTTTCAGACAACAACCTGTCTCTGTTTGGTGGGCACCCTTTTGAGCGCAACCGCCTGAAGGGCTTGGTCCCGAATTTTGAGCAACCTGCCTTGGATTGGTGGGCACGGTACCCACCCTTTTCGGGCTACTCCCTTCTTTCAATTCAACCACCCGCCTTTTTTTGGTGGGAAAGCATCTCTCTTTTTGGCTTGGTCGGGGCTTCCCAGCAAGGAACACCCTCCGCCCTTTACTTTTTTTCGGTGGGAGACCCCTTTGTGGTGGTCGCTTCTTTTATTTTTACTTTTAAATGGGGAACACCGCCCCGCCCATAGGTGTCCTTTTAGGGGAAATAGATGGCCCTAGATGATTAAACCACCAGGGAAACCAGGAATCGCCCTCTTTTTTTGTTCTACCAAAACAACCAAGGACACCTACGGCCCCGCCCCGCTTTTTCCAAGGCGCACGAAGAGCCAGGAGAAGGTGGTGGCTGCCAGCGCCAGCAACGCCACCAGCGTGACCTCGGCTCGCCGCGGAGGCGATCTTTCGAAGAGCCAGCCCGAAGGGCACCGAAAAGGCGCCGGTGATGCGAAATCTGCGCCCCTGCTAAAAGTGACTAACTTTTAGTGGTTTAACACGCAAAACCCATTTGGCAAAAAGTTAAGGTCCTAACATACAAGCAAAATGCACCAAAGTTATGGGCATGTTTTCTTTTTATAATCGGAGCCTTTGGTGGACATCATTTAGGTGGGAATGTATGTCCACCAACCACTTTTCAGGGGGTTCCCCATTAAAACTCATAGCCATATTCATTGAAGCCAGCTATGCTTTTACCCCTGAGTTTTTGACCCAGTGCATCCATTTACTTGGTTAAAGTAGGGAAAGGAAACCACCCGATATGAAAGCCAAAAGGAAAGCAGCTGGTTACCTACAATTTACGGGGCACTGGAATCCACAGGGAGAGACTATCACGTATTTAAGTAAATAATGTTCTTTCACTTGCTTAAGTCCACTGGCAAAAAACAAACACTGTATATTTCCAGTAGTGATAGATTCCGATTGACCAACAGGGGAAATACCACACATTATTAAGCACATGCAAGTGTTCATGTGTAGGCCTTCCGATTCAGAGGCGAGTTGGTAAGCCCGGGTCCGGGGTGCCCGTATTGTCACGCACCGCCACTTGTTGGGTTAGCTTCTTTGGAGAGTAATGTTGCCTCTGATCAATCCAGGCCTGAGGCTGAATCATGGCGAACGCTCCCTCGGTGCTGCTGCATTTCATCTCGTTGTGCTTTTTTGATACGAGGCCGAATTCATCTCGCAAAGTGAGGCTAACAGAGTCCCGAAAGGCCATGCTTCAAATCGGCCCCGACTGGGCGTGACTATTTACTTTAGGCCCTCGGTTTCAGAGATCCCGACCAGCTTTCCAATGGCGTCCCTTTTGGTCACACCGACAAGAACCTGGGTCAATTCCTTGACTCACAAGCCGGCAATGTGTCAAAGCCTCAAGCCATGAGCAGCAGCCTGATATGAGGGGTAGATACTGCGTGCTCCCTACTGTGGATTGACGAAATCCATTTCACACCACCTAAGAAACCCTCGTTTCTGATGATTGGCCTGTAAATATCAACAAACGTTATGGTTTCAACCTTGGATTCATTTCATGGTGCGGTCTCGGATTTCGCAACCATCCACAGTATGGCTCACCATGTGTGTTGGTATTTACGGGCCAATCATCAGAAACGAGGGTTTCTCAGGTCCTATGGCTCAATGCACGTCCTATCCAATTCCCAAGCCTTGGCCAAACTCACCTCTCCGAGGCACCAAGAAGTCCAGAAGCTTTCGCTCCCTGCAGGGTCGGGGTAGGTGGGTAGGTGGAGGGAGCGCTGTTTTCCAACCCCACGGTGCTTCCATTTGCGTGTCTGCCCCCTGAAAAAACATCCAGTAGTGATCGATTCCGTTCAAAACCAACAGAGGAAAGTAAACCATATTCTTAAACAAATGGAAGGGTGGGAATCTCCTTCGGAAATGGGCCTTTTGACATGTCCTTCCGATCTGCGGTGGCATTTCAGGTAAGCCAAATCAACTGTGATTTGACATTGCCCACCTTAAATGCCAACCAGTCAGTTTCAAAAGCTGAATGTATGATCTCATGCACTCCCTGGTATGAACCGCCAGTTTATCGGTTCGTGAACCACTAAGTATATAGCTATGTAACCACCAAGAACAGCCATGGGTTTGACAGCTTGGGTACGCAGGCTAGCTCACGCAAGTTGGTCGGGTTGAGACCAGTCTCTCCGAATCTGGGGCGGAAAAGACCCGCAGGGAATGTGGGATTGAATGCTAATTGAGAAACCCTTTAGTGGACATCTAGGTGGGGATTCATGTCCACAGGCCACCCTTGAGGTGGTTTCTCAAGCAAACAGTTCCACCGCATGGATCGAGCTTTAGAACTACTTACCACCAAACTGAGTTTCCCAAAAAGTTTAATGTCTGGAAGCTAGGGGTGTGATGACGCCGTACAAAACCAACATGAAATCCTGATGCTGACGCCTGCTGAATTAAACCGCTTGACAGGCCTTTTGGAATCCTATCTTGATATGAGAAACCCGTCTATAGAGCAACCAGGGTGGTATGAATCCCAGGTCCCGATCGCGATCGGGACCCAGGAATAACACACACACACACACACCGCATTTGAGGGGAATCCTGGACACCAGTTGTGAGTTCTTTGCCCCACAAAAGGTGTGCACCGAGAATCATGTTTTCTGACTCTGTTCCCCGAAATATCACACCGAAACTAGACACCCAAAATGCTTGCTTTGCTGTTGGTTCCCATGCAAATTAGCCAGAAGTGGCTCCCCAGATTCTGGGAGGAGACCCCAAGGTTCCCTAACTGATTAGACAAACTCGCACATCTGAAGCAAATGGCCACCAGGGTACTTAGTGGACTCTGGTTACCCACTGAACGACCTCTTGGTGGGTTATACTCACCAGACAAAAGGAGTTAACCTTTGGATTTTCTAAGAGACCAACACCGCAGCAAACGGTTTCATTGAACACCTCCTTCAAGGAGCAGAGCCAGGAGCGGGACGACAAGGCCTTTGTAGGGTCCCAACTTCATTTGCGTAAGTCTCACTTCCCGCGTGGAGTCGCCAAAAAATGCTAGGTTGTTTTTCCCCCCGCTAGAACTGTGACTTCGAAGCTCGGTAACTGGGGAAGTGAGAAGCCAAGCGGGAATGGAACGATCCATCAAAGGACCCCAATTGCGATCGAATCGGAATGGAATCCCAAGAGGGACCCGTCATGGATTTCAGGGGTCTGGTGAACAAATTGGGGGATGGAGTGGTCCAATTTGGAGCTTCCACCCCTTGAAGCTCATAGCTCGGCGAACCACTGGTTACAATTTGCGAATCCAATTTCATGGGGCTCACATCCGTGGATTGGCCAAGACTTCAAGCCTTTGGCCACTCGAATTCGTCTTCTCGAGGCCAGGAACCAAAAAGCTGCAGAGCTCAAGCTTTTTGTTGGTGCAAAACAAAAGGTTTAGCATGTTGCTGCTGGGTCAACTTGCGATCGGCGCGATAGGTAGGGAATGCGAAATGGAATGAACCCAGGGGTCCCCATAAAGGAAAGCAGTTGGATGGCTTTTACAAAAGGTCATTCCCTCATTTCCTGCCGAAAACCAGCAAGTCAAATAGTTAAAGTCTCATCCAGCCAAATAGCAGCCAAGCCAGGAAGCAAACTTTTGGGAGCTTCCTGCCTGATGCCGAAGAGATAGTCCGCCAAGTGGGCGATGCCCGAAGATGAGCGGACCAAGACGGGGAAGAAGGCAAAGACCACCTGGGAGACTTGGGGCTTTAAGGATTCCTTGGCTTTTCCTAAGCCGAAGCTTCCAGTTACCTCTAGGGAAGGCATTGTTACGTCTAGGTGATACATCAATGTGTGGTCAAAATTAAACCACCAGACCGCCTGTGTTAGTCATGGGTTCCATTTACCAGGGCAAGCCATTTTGGGTACCCGTTTTGGACCCACAGCCACATGATGGCTTCCTGTGGTGTCCTACAAAAGTGGCTTGCCTAGCACTAGGTAAGCCACAGGTCCATTCGTGGAAGCCTTCAGGCCCGAAGCTAGGCTTCTCTTATTGCCTTTCTTGCAATCAACAAGTTCTTTCCTGAGTGCAAACATAAAAAAAGGCCAACTAATGTCAGGAGACGATTAGTAAACCCCCCCCAGATTAAAGGTTCCCCCTTTTCCCCCCCAGATTCTCACCAATACTAAAGTAAAGTGCCAACAAGGTTTCCCCAAAAAACCCTACCCAATTATTTTTAGGCCCTCCCCAAAACCCCCCTGATTAAAGGTATCCCTCTGCAGCCCCCAAGCCAACAAAAACCTGCCAGAAAAGGTGCTTTCCTTCTTGCTTAGTATTTGCTTAGTATTTGCTTAGTCTGTGCTTAAACCCACCAATACTAAGTCACTATTGAACCCCTCAAGTTTTTCCCAAAAATGTGCTTCCCCCGAAATGCATTTTTCTTTATTAAAATTTGTTTAAAATGACAAGGTTTTCAAGCTCACTAATCAGGTTTACTAATCAGTTGTCCGGCTTCAGTAATCACAATCCTTAATCCGCGTAATCCTTGCTCTGGTTGGTAACCTCCTTCATCCGCAATCCGAGCGGCAAATTGTGGGTCAAGACCTTCTGCTGAAGCATCGAAAACCCCCGCAACCCATAATCCGCAAACCGCAAACCGCATAGTCCAATCCATAAACCGCGTAATCCGCAAACTGCTAATCGATGAGGATGCGAGAATACCTACACATCCCCTGTTGGTTTCTAGCAAAATCAAACATTGTGCCAGATTCCCATGCAGAAGCATATATGAGTCATGAGTAGTGGCTTTTTGTTTTTCCCCCCTCTTTTCGAATGGTATTTTTCGAGGGTGCCTTTTTTTGATTGTTTCGAAGGCAACCTACAGCCACATCCATCTGTTTGGGTGCCTCCCTACGTTTAGACACACCCAGAGCCCAAGCCGGAACTTCTCCCCAGAACCTGTGAGAGCCCCCGCACCAGGGCCCGAAACGCATCAGATGGACTCAATACGGATTGAGAACCCGCGCCCAAAACTTATGTGAAAATGGGTCGTTGAGTGGTTGGACTTTGTTTCCAGAGAATGCAGGGGAAGAATGAAAGAAGCTGGCCAAAATGAATTCCAACAAGGAGCCTCTAGCAGAGATCTTCATGAGGGGCTTCCTTTTACCACGAGATGACTGATGAGCTCATCAACATTTGTGCAGAATCGACAGTCCACTGAGGTTTGATTTGGGGTTTTGTGTAATACCCTTTCAAATTGGGGATCTTTTGGAGGAGCTCGTCTTGCAACGCTCGGTAGGCGGTAACATATATATATATATTGTTATGTCTATATATGTTATACATGTAGATATGTATGTATATATATATATATATATGGTTCGGCCGAAGATGTCAGGGTACGATTTCCAGAGCTACCACTCTGGAGCCTTTGCGTTGATATCAACACAAACCAGCAAAACATCTTGTCAAAGATTATGGCAAGCCACCGGTTTCAAGTATCCCCCTTCAGTTGGTTCCCAGTACCCGCACCAAGAGCTTCAATTTATTGAACTCCAAATCCAAACCAGCACTTAAGGGTTACCTGATGTGGGGTACAAGTACACCAAACATCTTAACTTCTTATTTTGGTCGAGTCTACCCCTAAAATCTAAAGTCGTATCTGAAATAGAAGATAGCTCTGGGATGGAAAGAGGCTCAACCCTAACCTAGGGGTTTAATTATATCGCTTCTTTGTTTATCATTCAGTCCAGAGCAAAGATGTAAGATGGTCCAAAACGCCGACCCAGTAGACGCTACCTCGAATGGGTACTACAAGGGCCGAAAGAGTCAGAATGGAGTTGCAGGGTACTTTGAGACCAAGTTAAGACATGGGAGAATCATGTGATACTTAAAGGGGCAGGTTACTTACTAAGTCGTCAGTGAGCCCGGTCATAACCCACTTGGGAGACTTTAATCATGGTAAGTGGGTTATAAAGTACCATGTCCCCTTTAAGCATGTGTAATCGAAACCGTCCGAAGCCTATTCGAAACCCGGCGGTTTGAGTCGCTGAGGCCCCGGCAGAGGCGTAGAAGAAGGTGAGACGTAGGCCAGGGCCCACGGGCAAGGTGCTCAGAAGGTGAAAGCCTGTGTGCAAAACCAGGACTCGCATGAGTGTTTCTCCAAATGGATGCCAAAAATGTTAGTTTCCACGTGGTTGCCCTGGAACAAAACGAAAAATACAAAAGGCTCACAGAAACACTCACATGGGTGTGCGATGTTTCGTCGATTGTGCCCGTTTTGCGTTGGTGTGAAAGGGACACCAAACAGGAAACCACAATGTCGGGACTGACGCAAATAGACTGCAACTCATTTTGTCATGTGCTCATGGGTCACCTGATATAGTGTACATGGAGGTGTCTGAAAACAAAAAAACTCAAACTACAGGCTGTGGTCCCACCGAAAGGAGTCCCATTTTCTCCAATATGGGGTGAGTCGTTCTCAACGCCAAGGAGTTTGACGGCCAGCTTCTGATGGCCAGCTTCTGATTTTGAGGTGTGGGCCCTGTTTCTTGCGGTGGCAGGGACGAGTTGCTCAAGCTGGTTTAGGGTGAGTTTGAGGCTGCCTGAGATCTTTACGAGGGCAGGTCTTGGTTTGGGCTGCATGGCTCAGCATGGCTCAGCAAAGGGCTGATATCCATCTGTTGGGTGGATGCAGTAAGTATGTAACCCAGTGCTTCCAGTTACCATTGTAAAGAATCGCCAGGGAAGGAACCATCATGGGTTTTTGCTCTTCTACTGGGGAATCCATTCATAACCCTTGCAAAATGGGGGGGGGTCGTTCTCCAGGAACCACCAAGGAGCCGACAGTGCCACTGGAGAACTGGGCTGTTTTTCCACCCCACCAGTTTGCGCAGCTTTTGGTTTGTGCAAACCGGTTCGGTCGAAAACCACCGGGTTTTCCGCTCAAGTTTCGGCAACGACTTGCCAGCAACAAGCCCTCCGTCGGAACTCAATGGGAACCCCCCCCCCGGATTGAAACACCAACTTACCCCTTAAAACTCCAAGCATTGGGGAAGTTAATCTTTTACAGACATATAGCCCATGTTACCCAAAAAGTTGAAAAGTTGTGGTTTTAAGAGGGAAGCCCATAGTACCAACAGGGAACACCCCCTGTGAACCAACCAGACGTTGACATCATCCGATGCTTGTTGCCGACGCACATTTCCACAGCGTTGTCGCAAGGGCCAAATGCCAGACGTTGGTCTCTAGGGTTCGGCCATATTTTGTCCGCGGCGTTATGAGGTTTGGATTGTAACGTTGAACTTGAGAGTATGATTGATCTGTAAAAAAAAAAAGAACTACCATCCCCATATCTACTTTATCACTTTAAAACGAGTTCCCTTAATCTCACAGAAAAGCATCACAATAACGACACCCTAACAAAATACCCTCAAACAAACTACAAATAAATGAAAATACCCTCAAACAAACAAACCCATACTGGCCCATACTGAACTGTATCCATACAACTCCAAGGGGCGATCGCAAATATAAAAGCAGGCGGGCAGAGTTGCTGCCATCGCCAGGCTATACCTGGCCGAACCGAGATGTCGGACCC
This sequence comes from Effrenium voratum, assembly GCA_963377175.1. Lineage (NCBI taxonomy): Eukaryota > Dinophyceae > Suessiales > Symbiodiniaceae > Effrenium > Effrenium voratum. The sequence goes on along the minus strand of CAUJNA010002224.1, from coordinate 130,607 downwards.
GAATTCAGAAGGGCAAACGAGAATTTAGATCTGCGCGAACTAACAAAATACAGGAAACGAGAAAGCACAAATTAGAGAATCATGAGCAAAGGGTAGAATATACGAGTCTCCAATCGGGTTGTTACTCCTTTTGGGCAACAGTCCGATTTCCTCATCTTTGAAAGTGTCACGGAGACTCCAGGCAGTGCTATTCCCACCTTTTCTTGGCCATCTTCTGCATCCAGGAAACCGGCAATATGTTTGGGGACCGTTTCCCCGACGGGTTTCCTTTGCCCTTACTCCAGAACTTCCATTTGCAGTGGAGCCCCCTGAAAACAAAAATGTTCAGTAGTAGGGGACATAAAGAACATTCATTTCGGGAAATGGACATCTTCCCATACTAACCCCTGAACAAGGCCTTAGTAAGGGCTTATCCTTGGCTGATCCTAATCCTCCCCGAAAACATATAAAAACATGTTTCCAGTAGTGATAGATTCCCTTTAAAACCAAATGGGGAAAAAACCAATATTCTTAAGAAACTGGAAGTATTCCAGGGATAGTCCCCCCCTTCCTGCCCCCCCCCCTCTAGAGGTTGAGTGTCCTTTTCCTTGGTTGACGTTGGAAGGGGAGCAAAAAAAAAGTGTTTAGCAGTTAAGTGGGAATTCCCACTAAACCACCATAAGCAACAATGTAAAATGGTTCCCAACAACAACCATGTTTCCCTCACTCCAAAACGGGTGGAACACTCCACGTCCGCCGAGCTGCTTGACTTGCGAGCCGCCCACCTTCCGCAGCAGGTAATGCCCAAAGACCTCCTGCACGTAGCCTAGGCTGCGAACCCAGCGGAAGACCGGAACATGGGGCACAACTGTTTCCGGAGATTTCTGGGAATCCAGAAGGAAAACCCGGAGGAAAACCATTTTGGGCCACCCATTGTAGGGGAAAACATCTGCAAACCTTGGTTGCTGCAACCGACGCCTCTGCAAAAAGCTTCACTTTGGGAGGGTCCAATGGAAACATTCATACATACATACATCTATCCATGCATACATACATCCGACGTTTCCACTGTTTCCCCAAAAAATTGAAAGATCCAACCAACTAGCCTAAAGAAACCACCCGGAGGGGATCCTCTAAATCGGGAGGTGATGTTTTCACGGCCCAAGCGCATCCTTTGAGGGATGCTGGTTTCGTGCCGATCCGGATGGCTCTGAGGACCCTTGCACAAATTGCACAATGGCAACTTGGCAACAAACACGAGGTGGTAGGGAAAACGGAATTCGATCCAACGTTTCACCCTTTTGTTTTTTACTTTGGAGCTAGGGGGGCCATTGCAACCCATTGACCGGAGACTCTAGCGAAGGCTCATTGACCACAGCTCCCCCCATGGCTTCGAATCACCTCACAGCAAACCGGATGCACAAGAAAGAAACACTGCACAACTCTTCGGACCGGCGATAAGTCATTTGTACCGGAGAAATACAGGGGTCCCTTTTCGGTGATTTTAAACATCATCTTTTTGGCCCAAAGGTGAGTGTCCCTTGGGTTCCTTGGTGGGGGTGATGTTTTAAGGGGAAATATGGGGAGCCCTGAAAAAAACAGCAAACTGTTAAACTCCACCCTTGCCGTGGCTTTTCGCACTCCCAATCACAAGTTTGAATGGACGAGGCGCGAAGTGTCCCTTTTGACTGTTGCAAAGTGGAGCGGGCAATGAAGGCCGAGATCGAAATGGGACAAAGCGGACGAGTTGCGCTTTCCGTAAGGACGGCCCTTTTGGCTCGACCGAAACCCGGAAAGGGCCGCGGTTTCGCCCAAGAATCATTTGTGTCCGATCTCCGACGTGAGCAAGACTCTGTTCAGGCACCACACCCTGCCTGTGCCATGCCACTTTATGGGTGTGATTTGAATCCAGAACTCTTTGGTGGACATCATTTAGGTTGGGGTTTGTCCACCAAAGATTGGAGTCGCTAAACTTCATCGGCTTCGATTGGCTCCGCGACTGATACGTGAAAGGTGTGACAGGCGAACATCCAACAAGCTGCTGGTTTCAGTATTCACTGCCGCTTCTGCCCAACAAGAATAACATGTTCCGATGCTGGTTCATGTGGGTTTGTCTCAAAAATGGTGGACCTGGAACACGAGTGGTTGCCTGTTGGTTGCCCTTTTCAAACCGCTGCAAAAAGGGGACCATCATTTCTGCTATCTAATAATTGAGTCAACCTTAGCCAACTGCAATGTGATGTCATTTGAGTGACGGTCGACATACACGCCTCAGATTTGGGCAGACTTCGGCAAATATGGTGTTGGACAGAGCAGAGGACAAAGCACCTACGAACAGGTGCGACTTGGACTTTGTTCATCACCAGGATGAAAGGGTGTCGACCAAATCCGACAGATTTTGCACCCCTCCAACCCCAAAAAACTGGGTCTGTACTTATGCGACCGAAAAGGAAAACGCCCATGTTGGGGTTCAAACGAAGAAACAAACCGTGGCGAGGAACGATTAAAGAGGTCCTGCGCTGACTCCCCCGCTGTCATCCGCGTGTTGGACTTGCTGAGTGCCACATAGAGCCTCGAAAGTCGAACGACCCGCGCCTGTTCGGAGTTCAACATGGGCCCCCAAAATGTGGGCCCCCGACCACAAGGGGACATAGTGCGCAGTTGATCATGTCCGCTGGTTTTGAGAGTCCAACCATGATAAGCCAATTCCGAATTTTGTGATTGAACAAAGTGCTGCACGAGCATATTTGGGCCTACTGACCGCACAGCCTTCAGCAGCTAGGGAAAAAACACGGAAAAGTGTGGTTCCTTTGGTTTCTGAAGGTGTGGTTCCTTTGGTTTCTCTTCAAACTACAAAAAAAGGATGCCCTCAAGAAAGCATACTCAGCTTCCCTCTTTTCGGTGGGTTGGATTTGTGTCTCGGTGGTGAAGCTTGCTCTTTCCAAGATCTGTGGGTTCAAATCCCCAAAACCACCAATCCAAACCAATTCAGGGTCACCTGAGATACACCCACATGGGTCCAAAGTTTAATCTGGCACCCTTTGGCGGACATGATGTCGGTTGGGGATCCGTGTCCACCCACCACGGATCAGGTTCCCCATCCAAACTCATAGCCATATTCATTCGAAGCCGGTTGTGTTTTTACCTCTGAGTTTTTGACCCTGTGCATCCATTTACCTTGTAAAAGTAGGGAAAGGAAACCAAATAGAAAAGCCAAAGAGAAAGTAGCTGGTTACCTACAATTTACGGGTCACTGGAATGTACGAAAAGAGGCTAACACCCACCTCTCAGGAGTTCCCTATTGAAATTCACACCCACCTCTGGAAATCCTCCCAATGGACAAAGAGAAACCGCTGAGCTGGAGTGCAAGGCACTCCTTGGCCATGTCCTGGCGGATCACCCCGGAGGAGGAGGGCCCGAACCAGGCCTCCAGCTTATCGCCTCGGGGAAAAAAAGAAGACTCCGGCCCCCCCTTCCCCCCCAAAAAAAAATGTGGACCCACGTTCGACCACTGAGCGAGGCCATGGCTGCCAAACCCCCCCCCCCAATTTCACCATCGCTGGATGGGAGCTTGCGTGATGTGCTTGGTCACCACCAATGCCCCAACCCTTGTAACTAGGCTCTTACCTATTGACGCAGCGTCCAAATGCTGGACATGTTCTTGGCCCACAAAAACGGGGTACACAGAAAACCATATCAGATGTCGTTGCATATTTCCTTCCTGTTAGGAGGGCTGTGGGAAATGACAACTTCTGTGATACAAACAAAAGGGCCTCCCGAAGACCAACCCGCCATAAGAGGGGATTCCCAAAAGTATCACAGAAGTGGTTGGATAAACCCTTGGGTGCTGTAGATCCCCCAGCAAAAAGTTTGGTTAAAAGGAAATACGAGGGGAATCCAAAAAACAAGTTGAAGTATAAAGATCCAACCCAATAGCAGTAGAGAACCCCGAGCGATCCCACAACCCGGGTCCTAAACGTACCCACATGCCATCGGGCGCCCATAAAGTCGGAGCCGCTGATGATGTCGCGATCACATGGGATGGGCCGCCCATCGGAGAGGTGGTTCTCACTGCAGCAGAAGCATTGAGACTCCCTGAGTCACGGCCAAAAGCCTTGCTGGTGCTCAGCAGGTAATGAGGGAATGAACCTGCAAAATTCCTTGAAAGGAAACCACAAGGGATGGTTTCTCTTGGGTCATTCCATTTCTCATTCCCTAAGCACCAGCAAGCAATCCACAGTGGTCCCAAACCCCATGGGATTAAAACTGGGCTGTCCGTTTTCAGATCCCCCGGCAAAAAGTGACTAACTGTTAGTGGGTGAAATGGAAATCCAACCACAAAACACTGAAACAAGAATAATTACTCCAGCATAGACCCCAGAGAGCAAAAATGTGTTGTCATTCCATGAAGTCACCAGAAACCAATGAATCTTACGGCGCCGCTAACAAGAACACGCAACCAACCCTTCCTTATGTTGCATATTTTGTCATCGAAGGATTTGTTGAATGTGGAAGCCTTGTGTTTGTCGAGCCCTAGCTAAGGAAAACTGGATGGCTGGGGACCACCAAGTAAAAACCAGCACAGAATCCAGAGGCCGGACATCCTCACCGATTTTCTGGGAGGAGAGTCCCTTCTACCTGCTTCGACTGCTTAGCACCCCTGAGCGCAATTTTGGGGGGGCCATTGACAGATGGGGCGGCCCTGCAACTGGATTCCACAACTACTGGATTCCACCCCAAAAGCCAGTTCTTTCTTTCTCCTGCAGGAGGCAAGTAAATTTCCCAGAGAACCAGGAGAGTGCGTCTTTGCACTCAAGAAAGCAGCTGTTAAAGCCGTTTAGAAGGGACCTGACAAGTTCCGTGAGTTCTGACCGGTTGGATTACCGAGTTCGACGATAGCAGGAATTACAAAGGGTCGAAGGGCTCTCCAACCTTCAGTTTTTGTTCGGGGGGTGGGGACCTGCTGCCATTTGTGCCATGATGCCTGGTTTCCTTTGTAGGAACCCGGCCTACCATCCCCACTCGCCCCAAACAAATGTGCGTTTGGACCACATTTGGTGAACAGTAGCCCAGCAGGGTTCAATGAGCGCCTTAAACATGCTTTGATTTGACCACCAAACTGTTCGAACAATATGTTTGTTTCTGAATGGGAACTAGGATCTGGCTGGCTGCGACGGATGTTCTCAAGGTAGGGAGTTCTTAAGATTGGTCAGAAAAGGCAACCCCTTCTTGTTTAATCACCGCTAAGCAGACCTCAATAAGTTTAAAGGAAGCAACTGAACGCAGATCAACCAACAGGACCCCCCCTAGTATGTCAGCAAACAAATGGGTGTGATTGCTTGCAGCAGTGCTCCGTGCAAATTGAAGAGATCCAAAGATGAACTCAGCTGAGAAACGTGCAAAGAATGGTGCATCATGGTTGTGGGTGTGTGTTGCCCAAAGATGTGAGTTACTTTTTTTCGAGGGTACCTTGTTTTGGTGGTTTTAAGTGGAAACCTACAGGAAAACCACCATTTTGGGGGGTCCCCTAAACAAAGACACCCAAATTGCCTTTATCCCCTGCTTCTTCTCCCGGGCGCACCAAAACCACAATGGGTTGCGAGTTGTGTGAGGGAAGGCAGGCCTCCCCGAACAGCCGGGCATATTCGCAACATTCTGTTGCAACCAAGCATGTGTAGACCACTGAAACCCTAAACCGAGCAAAACATGCCAAGATCGGTGGAAGAATTAAAGGGCCGGGACTTGCTTGGACACGGTAGGTCGGTTTTGGCTGACATGAGCAAGGCAAGCTTGTTTGAAGCCCATAGGCCAAATACTGGTGCGTCTTTTCGAGCTTGTGGATCCGTGGTCCGTCCGTTTGAAACATGAACTCGTTTGAAGCACTCGCTTCCTCAGTGGAGTGGCCAAAAGTTCAAACTTGTCGCTTGCCAAAAAATGGTCTCGAAGAGTAATTCAGGGTGTGAGAGAAGTGGCGCACTTTTTGGGGTACCTTCCGTCCCGCAAACATGGAAACTGGCATAAGGCCCTTCAAGAGAAAACAATCTTCCGAGACCCCATAATGGATCTGGGCAAATTGTTTAACCAACTCTACGGAATCCCCAACAAAGGACACCCCCAGGTGCTCGTGAAAAATGATGAGCATCCGTGCCCACAGGGCCGCAGGAAGATACCCTTCTTTTCAACCAGCCGCCTTTCCCGCAGTTTTTGCGAGGTCTGCAAAAACCGGAACGGGCCCCGTTCAGAATTAAAAAGTCCAGGTTTCTACCCCAATGGAATGGCGGGGACTCGATCCCACTTGCCCATTCTGAATGCAGCTCTTTTCAACCAGCCCTTTCCGGTGAAGATGTTTTTTCTTTCTGTTGTTTTCTTCTTTGTTTTTCCCGGTGGTTCTGGAGTTTTTTGGCTGGTGGTTCGATTTCTGGAGTTTATGGATTTTCGCCGGGGCGCAGAAAGGTGAAGTTCTTGATCTGGATGGGCATCTGCCGCAGATCTCTCACCAAGTGCCTCACCACGTGCAGGGGCCCCGCCATGATGCAGGTGATCGCCTCGGCTTTCCGGACACAGAGCCCCGGACCAGACCATCTGCATATGGCTGGTCAAAAGCAGGGTAACCCCGAAATGGGGTGGCCGGGTAGATGGAAAAGTAGACTAAAATCCTGCGGTCCCCTGGTGGTGAAAACTTTGACCCATACTTCTATGGCACCCCCGAAATGGATGGTTCTCCTTTTGTTTCTTCTCTGAAAGCACCAAAAAAGGGGTGCCCTCACAAAAAAAGGCACGGCCATATGGCTTATAGTTGGGTTTGCCCAGTGATCCCCAGTGATCCTAGCATATAGGTTCTTGCAGTTCTGACTCACTACCGAGGGAGTGGATTCTGAAATCGCCCGTATGCACCCCAATGTAGCCCAGGGCATGTAAGAGAGGTGGCACAAAATTTAGTCGTCTTCCTTTTCGTCCGTCTAGAGTCTAGACCGACCTAACCTTGATGGCTAGTACCCTTACCAAACAAGTTGAGCATTTTGCAGGTTAGTGGAGGAACATGGCAATTTTCCCAAACAACTAAACTTCCATTTGCTCAAGCCCCCCTGGAAAAAGTAAACATATTTCTAGTGGTGATAGATTCCCTTTAGAACCAACAAGGGACAATAAACAAACACCTGCTTCAGCGAATGGTAGGTAAAGGGTTGAAGCACCAACCCACGCGTGCCGGTGGACCGGGTACCCCAAAAACGAAACCCAACGCCCAGGCGCGAAGCCTAAAATCAGAGCATACAGCTCCCAACTCTCGATGGTCGCGGCCAGTGTCATCAGCACCTCGCACGCTGAACTTCGATACACTGCCGGGCTGTCCGTTTTCAGATCCCCCGCTAAAAGTTGAGAACTTCTAGTGGCTGAAATACAACCACTACACACTAAAAGGATCTAAAAAGCGAAGATCCAAAGGGCATGGGAACCACCACGACTGGCGAAAATGAGAAGGAACTTCTCAAGCTCAAGGAAGCGAGCGGAGTTGGAGTAGCGTCTGGCTTTCTTGCGCGAAAGTGCCAACTGTTTGGCGAACGCTTGGTGTGCCGCCTTGGCCGGCTGTGGAAACGGAGATGCCCTAAGGCCAAGGGACCTTCCGGGATCCACGGACGGAAGTCACTTGCTATGTGCATCCGGGGATCTTTGTAGTTTCCCTTCAATCACCAATAGTGGAATGTCGATCCGAGCCTCCGACCCTGAGAAAGAAGCGAGTGAGCGCCCGTGTCACGCATTGACTTTGGGTTTTACCACCTAACATTGGCTCGCCTACCGGCCTACCGTACTTGACGCCACTTGACGCCACGTTGGTGGGGCTGGTTCTTGCTGCCGTTGCTTCGCGGAAAGCCATTCATGGCCGGCTCTGCCGAGTTTTCGACATCGGCGGTTCCCGCAACACGGACACTGACCTTCAACCTTGCCCTCTAGATCACCCATCTTTCCGGAGATCCAGGGAACGAGCCTACCTTCGTCCCATCACGCCAGCCATGCTCTTTCAACTACGAAAAGGGTTGAATCTGCCATGGCAAAAGGCCTATGCAGCATTCTGTTAGATCAAGCCATGGCAAACAAAGGTTGTTCTATCACTGAGAATGCTTTGGGTGCCACGTCTCTGACACCAATGCCTCAGGCCCTGGGACACGAGCCCAGAATTCACAAGCAACAGCTCCTGCTGTCAGAAGCACACCCTTCGGTAGCTTGTACTGCTTAAGCCCGTTGGTCTGAAGCGGGGTATGGGGGAGGGAAAAGGGTGAGGCACATGGTATGCAGCAAAACACATGCTCTGTGGAATTGCCGCATATATTGCTCTGATTTTGTCCTACGTAGGACGTGAGTTTTCGCACAAACCAATGTTGTTTGCTATTGGGCGCTCGTATTTTGGGTAGAAAGAAGCAAGCGAGGAAAAACACAAAAGGGGTGGGTTCGGGCGCTCGACTGGGGAACCAAAGGGGAACGGATCAATCGACACGTCCCGCTTTTCTCGTCTCAGACCCGACGCCTTTTGGCTTTGACTCGGTCAGAACAGGTGGACCAAAGCTTGGCAGCTGTTGACCCCTCTGCTTGTGGGTCCAATGGAAATCCACGTTTTCCAAAAAGCTAAAGTCCACAAATCCAACCAAATAGCCAGAAAGAAAGCAGGGCCTACCCCTTCCCAGGAATTCTTGAAGGACGGGAGCATGGTGCGAACTCAACTTTTGTTGCGGCCGGCTGCATGGCCCCTTGTTGAGAAGCATCTCCGACCGTTTGCGCATAGGTGTGTCTTAAAATATGAAAACCAAAATGTGTCATTGGTCTCACATGGTTTCCCTTCAAACCCAATCAAAAAAGGATTCCACCCTCACTTGCCTGGCATAACCTGCCTTGAGTTCAATACTAAGTGAAAGCCATAGCGGGAGCCTTTGCTTACTGACTACTAGCGACTAGCACTGTGGATGGACGAAATCCTGCACCACTTTACTTTGAAACCATGATTGAAGCCATTGCTTATTGGTATTTACAGGGGTATCATTCATTCCAGGGTTTCTTAGGTCATGCGAAATGGATCTCGTCCATCCACAGTAGCGACCATTCGAGGCTTAGCCCTGCCCTTGCGACTCGTCAACAGGAAGTGGAGCCCGCCAGCCCATTTTGCCGGTATTGCAAGCAGGCAGCCGTCACCAACCAAACCCCGCACAGCACGAGAGACCCGAAGCTTCCTCGCAGTGCTCAAAAGAAAATTCAGCTTCCGTGCGCGAGTGCCAAAGAGAAGTATCTGTAAAGAAAAACAAATGCCCATCCCATGTGCTTCCCCATGGTGGGCTATGAATTGCCAAACTCAACGCGTAGACTCTGCGCAAGAGGAAGCAAAGTGAAAAAGTGATGGTGGGAAAATTGCAAAACAACCACAGCCAGAGGTGCAACCCCCAGAAAAAGACTTCGCCAGAATGGTTAAAGCTTTAAGAAGGGTTCCCTACACAGAGTAGAATCGCCCGCATTCAGCTGGCCATAACTGGGGCTTTGGGGCACTCTGGCGCGAAAGGAATCTTAGGAATCGTGGCTGAAATCATTTGAGAGCGATGCGGTTCCCAAAACCAAAGGATTTCAGGGGGATGTCAAGCAGCACGCTAAGCAAGCTGTCTGGGAATCCCCCGGTTGCGTGCTCAACGCGCTCCTTGAGCAACGGGGGCGATGATGATCTGGCTCAAGGGCCTGAGAGCAAAGGCACCATTTCCCGACCCCGACCCGACCTTCCATTTGGTTAAGACCCCTGGAAAAAAACAATATGTCCAGTAGTGATAGATCCCCTTTAAAACCAACAGTGGAAAAACAAAAATATTCTTAAGCAAATGGAAGCGACCCGACCCAAACCGGGGGGGAGGGTTTGGGGGGAAGGGTTTCAACCGCGTCGGCCAAGAAGTTTCGGCCCAAAGCTTTCGGCCCACAACACGGACACCTGGAAGCCTCTTTCGAGTTGTGTAAGAAAAATTGGGCGGCCCCGACGTAAAAGACACACCCGGTTTGTCAGCTGCCCCAGTGGTTTGGATTGGTGGGGTCGGGCTGTTAGGGATGCTTTCTCATTTGCCCTCAGAAAGAACCAGGGTTCAAATCCCCAATCCAAACCACCAATTTGGGGTTGCAGATTGGAGGAAGACTCAGTCCACATCGAGAAAAACATAAGCAGTCCTGGGTTTGCCACATCGAAGTCCCTGATTGAAAAAATGTGGTCCTTCTGGAGATGAGGCGGTTGGCTCAAATGACCGCTGTTCTCAAGCAGCTGATGGTGACAGCGAGTCCATTGCAGGGACACCTGCCTGCTTCTTTTTGTGACAAGTTGAAGCACGCTTCTTGGTGATCCTGATCTATATGGCCATGGATGTCAAAAGCCAAGTCGGTTATCCCCCAGTGAACATCCGATTCATCGGTCGCGTTGCAGGCCTGACAAGGCCAGCGACCGCTGGAACCTGTTGCTGGCTTCGAGCTTTTGACAGATTTGTTTTCTGCCTGGACTTTCTACAGATTTTTGAAGGGCTGGATGCGCGATGAGCACCAGAAGGAAGGACCTCAATCGCATCGTTGGGACTTATTCATACACCACCCAGCTTTTGCACATGCGGACCTGCTCCAAATTGATTAGTCATAGCCTGCGGTTCTTTCAGGTTGGGGTGGCGCATTTAGTAGTGGATATCATATCATCTTACGGCCACACAGAGCAACCAAACAGTGGTTTCACAGTCTGCTAGTTGGTCGGGACCCGTCAACCTGGCATTCGACCTGGAACTTGGCCGGGCTAGTAAACACGTTTCCTCTCAAGGGCCTAGCCAAATCCGCGCCGTAAGACCCGGGATGCCGGCCATCCGGTTGGAACTGCACGAACTGAGGCTCCGGCTTCTTCAGATGCATCCAGGTGGCGATTTCCTGGGAGCGAATCTCGGCCCGCGAGATTGATTGGTCGACTGCGTGCGAATCAAAGGTCGAGTGGGCAATACTTAGCTGAGTTACCTGTGAGAATCATGTTTGCAATCTGGTATAAAGGGTGGTTCCCTTGGTTGCCTACTTTACAAGTAAACGGATCCAATGGGAAGACGTAACCTTATCATGATGTCGATGTTTGGGAGGTCCCAATCATTTGCCGACCTTCGCCTTACCTTGTTTGCAGTTTGGCTCGTTTGGCCAGGCGTTTGCTGATGGATACGCAGAATTGAAACCGCAGCCAAGGAATTGGATGTCCCACCGACTCACGAAACTTCCCGGAAGAAATTATTCTTTCAGGTGAGTGCAATATAGTACATCGTTAGCACATAGACCCCCCTGGCCCACCCTTTTCTTGGTTGAACATCTGCAACATAGTTGCTAACTGCACCCATTGGTTTATGTGTGCTAACTGATTGTTACTATAATTTGATCAAACACTTGGACATCCGTGTTGGGATGTGTTTCCAAGCGCTTTTAGGGAACTTGATTTGGGTGTTGGGCAAACCTGAAACGGCTCATATGGTCTTAGTTTCTGGACTCGATACCTTTGGGGAATTCCATGAACTGGGCCGCCATCATGCATATATGCAAACGTGGTAGAGAAGGCTATACGCATGTGTCTCAAGGGGAACCGCAATAAAGGTGGTGTCCCTATCATATCTCCTTTAAAGCAGCCTCCGAAATGGCACCCTCAAAAAAGACACATATTTGGGGCACGTATGTCAGGCGCCCCTTGATTTAGATCCGCCCAGTTCTGAATATGGAGGTCCCAAGTTAGGAAACACCATGCGACTCATATCAAATATCAGGCCCGTTTCTTGATCAGCGGTCAAGCTACCTACTCTATGGGATTGCCTAGGATCCACTGGGCTTGCAATGAAACTACAAACGGGACAAAAACAACTCAACTGGCTGCAGCCTTGCCGCATAGACGCACCAGAGTCTCGTAAAATACCTGGTGCGACACGACGACTCCGCTCTCCAAATGCGGTCAGTCACTTCAGCTCAAAAGTGCAGGTGGGCGCCGCTGGGTACGCCAATCCGTGCAAAAGAAGGTCAATGAAGGCAAAAAATGGTTGTGGCTCAAGATGTGCAACAATTGGCACCTTGGCAAGTGGAAAGACGAAATCCCGCGTAATAGCTCCGTTATTTTGACAAATGGAAAGCCCAGCCCACAACATGTTGATGGGGGTCTGGCTGAAAACTGCTTCTGTTGAGGGCGCAAAGGGCCTGAACATAGATGCGAGCGTTTCTTTCTTCCGGGAATTGCACAGAGTTCCATATGTCCAATTCAGTAAATACCGAAATATATCCAAACGATTTGGAGAGAACCCCAAAAAACAATTATTGATCCAAAGGTCAAGGTGGATTTCCGTCGCGCAGTTTTTCTGCACGAAAGCGGGAAAGACATGAACAAGTATGCTACTGTAAGAAGCAAAGTTGGAGAACATGTGTCTAAACCACCAGGCCCTGGAGCATGCGATGGTTCCCTTAAGAGCAACCAACAGATTGTATTTAAACAAGCAGGCATCGGCTCCAACCCTGCCAAAAGCACCTGGCACGTCGTTTTGCCCATCGAAACACTTGGGTGTGTGTGTGTGTGATTTTTTCAGGCTCCCTTATTTGGGGCTGGATGAACCAAAAGAAAAACCTAAGATGTGTGTTTTTCTTCAGGCTCCCCTGTAACCAATGCATAGGGCCCCCGAACGCATACCCAAATGGCCCCATTTTGAGTCATCGCACGCGACTCGAGCTCGAGAGCTGCAAGCCTCGGGCTCCAAAGAACTACGAGTCGTCCTGAGAGCCTCGGCGACGGCAAGCGAGTTCCAAGGAAAAGGTCACCTGCCATTTGCAGAAATACCCCTCCCTGGAGTTGTTTTTTTGTTTTTAACACATATGTCATATGTCCAGTAGTGATAGGTTCCCACTTTTAAACCAGGGGGAAATAACAAGTGTTCTTAAGCAAATGTTGCAACACCGTAAGAAAGAGCGTCCGTTTCACTCATGGACTTTGGGTTCTAGCATTGTACAGGTGTATATGGATTCACATGCGCGAAGGAAAACCGAATCATCCAGCCCCGCGTGCACCAAGGGTCTCAATCCACTCAGAATTGGTCCCACCAGGTTTGACACATCAGGACAAAAATAACCAAACAGCCATGTTCACATGGCTATAACATGAGCTTCATTTGTTGAAGCCTCCAAAGTGGTTGGTGGACAAATTCATCACCAAATTTCCACCATTTCGGGTCCCGAATCAAAACTAATTCCCTCTACATGGGTCGCTCTTAAAAAATGGGGAGCCCCCAAAATGGGGCTGATGCCTTGAGTTTCCCTTTGAACCCCCGCGAGCAACCCAAAACTTCAGCGCTTTTCCTCTCGACACCTGGAGCTGTGCGTTGCAGTTGAGAGGCTTCAGGAAGCCGGCGAGACCCATGATGCCCTTCTTTTTCCTAGCGACGTCTGGGTGGCTCGGCCTTTGAAACTCCTCGGTACACCCTTTTTTGGGGGGTCCCTTTAATGGGGAAACAAAAGCAAACAAGCCCTGTGGGGGGGTTCCCCTATTTGAGACAAACCCAGCTGTTTGTGGTTTGGATTGGTGGCAAAGCCGGGCAATCCTGCTGACTCAAAGACATCCCCCCAACCCACGAGACACCTCACATCTCCGGAGCTCAGCAAACTGAGGGCTCAACTCGCGGTTCTGTGATTCTTTGCGGCCTATCAAAAATGATTATGTAAATACCCGGTATATGTATATATATATATATATATATATATATGTATATATACATTATATACATATTATAATATGTATACATGTGCGCACATATCTGCAAACATGTGTGTGCTGGTACCCGAAGTCTAAAGTAATTTATGTTGCTGGGGCACAGAACAATCCTTCCCTTGTAAGGGACAACAAAAGTCGGCCCAGTCCTCAAAATGGACTAGGGGCGAAAGAAGCTACTCTTGGCTGATGTTCAAGGGAACCCAACCCCAATAAACTTAAGCCCAAAGAACTCAAAGAACACCCCAAAATCCTCACGAACTGGCCCAGCTGTCGCTGGGGAAAGGGGAAAAAACCAACTGCAGGTCTGAGTTGGGAAGACGCCTCATGGAAAAATGGATCCATTCCACCCCCCCTCCCGGGCCCAACGTAAGGGTTACACAAACTGAATCTAGAGGATCATGACACAACTATCCCCCAAGCTGTCACTAGGAAGCTGCATGGAACCAACACAAGCACGGGAGATTGCCGGACTCCTGTTCTCCTACGATAGCGCTTTCCTCAATCACAACTGGTTTATAGCGCTTGACTCAATCATACCTGGTTTGTTTGACCAGGTAAACACCCAAACAAAAAGTTTTAACATTTGCTGCTTTGGCTCTGTCCCAGTCAAAGGCGCGCAGTACCCGAATCAAAGGCCCTAAGGCTGCCGAGCGTCTTCTCCGGGTTGCTCTGTGAAATGCAAAGCCTGCGAGATAATTTCGAGCTCACAGGTGAGGTGCAGTCGCAACGCAGGTTCTCTCATGAGGTCAAGCAAATTCAGAAGTCCCTTGTTGGGAAATGTCGTGAGCCCCCATCTCGCGAACTCCAACTGGACCATAGACTACTGGTAATAATGAGCCAGCAACAGGAATACTGGCAATGAGCCAGTAATGATAAGTGGGTAACTAGTAGTCTATTGGTCTAATGACCCACCAACCATATTGCTGACTATTGGTAATCATGACCCAAGTCAAAACCTCAAGGACTCTACCAATGCCAAGTGGCAAAGCGGCCTCGTTTCAAACACATAGCTTACCTGCACTTCAGTCTCACCTTGGGCGAAACTACCACCCTTCAAGGGCATTGTCCGATATGGGTGTTGTAGGTATGGCGGTTGTATGCCACCTACATCAGGGGTATTGCCGTACAAGCTAATATTAGTCATATTGGTGGCAGAACCCATACCTGACAATGCCCTACCCTTATCTCGGAGACCTCCCAAAGGCTGAAGGCTTAATGTTTGTCTAAAGGCCTCGGTTGCCGGCAGCGGCATTTTTGAAAAGGTCATCCGAGCGGCCGACCCCATGAGCTGGCAGCATTTTGCTTTCCATGGCACACGCTTTTGCGAAATGGTTGCCCCCTGTGATGGCGCTTTCGTGTCCCATTCACGGCAACCTTTTGGCCAAAAGGCGAAAGATTGGTGCGCTAAGTGAACGCTGTGATAGTGGGGCTGGTGCGGTTCATGCGTGTTGCTTCAAACAAAGGAGCAAGAGTGCTGCTGTTGGGCAGCAAAGCACCGCCCCCTTGTACCTGGAGTCAGACAGGGAATTTGGATGTAAATCAACGGGGGTCCCAAAGTACAAATTAATACTACTCTGGTCTGAACTCTTGGAGAGCCATCGCGCCTGTCCATAAAGACCATGCGCGGACTCATCACCTCGCGACGAGTCTGCGACAAGGTGGGCTGTCGGACCGATATGGGTGTATGCCTTCTTTGAGGGTGCCATTTGTTGGTTGGTTCAAATCAAAATCGAAAGAACAACAATCATTTTGCGGGGGGCCAAATCCCTTATGTTGACCGGAACGTGATTCCAATCCAGATCATTGGGCGTGTGATTGGTCCAAAACTGGTTGTCGTTTCTGTCAAAAAGGAAGGGTCCCAGCTTTTGGCTGAAGTGCCCTGAGCGAGATGTCACAATAAGCAGGGATCCTTACATTATACACCTGAACATTGCCTTGTCAATGGTGCTTTCCCTTTATTTTGGTGGAAAAAGCCATGCTTCAAATGGGCAAAATGTATCTTTTAAGGAGCCCTGATAAGGGCCCTTGGAACATGAAACTCAACCCCAAATCCAAGTTGCGCGCATCGGGAAAAACGTGTTGGCATACATTTGCTTAAACACCTATCATTTGTTTCATGATTGGTTTGGCCAACCGTCCATTTCGAACAGAGGATTGTTCAAAAAGGGCTTGACAGGAACAATCCCAAGGCGGTGATGTGGACGTAGGCAGGAGGAGCTTGAAAGGAAAGCCCCAAGGAAAACAACCATTTTGGGGCGTCCCCTAACACATGACACACCCCAGATTCTCTCCAGGGCATTGCCTTTCCAGGAACTAAGCGAACAAGCCAAGGGTACAAGTACCACCCATAGGTGTTCGCCTGTGACCGGCGGAATAATTTTGAAGCCAGGTGCCCTCCACCAAACAGGCATGGCCCCTTGAGAAGAAACAATGGCAACCAAACCAGGAACCTTCAGTAAATTGGCTGCGGCTCAAAAAACCGGTACCAAAATGGAACCTTGGTAAGTGGAAACACGGACCACAACCAATTGACCACCGCTCCACATACCTACCTTGCTTCAGGTTGGGGTATCATGTTACCCCCTGACTACAAAAGGGGAGGCATTTACCGCAGCAAACTGGGGAACCTTAAACCCTGGTGTTGGCTAATTGGAGGTTTTTAGCCCTAGGTTTCATTTCAAACCAGAGGGGGAAGGAAGTTCGTAATTTGAGGTGGTTGGCTTCAGACTTGGTGTCCCTCTAGAGCATCCTGACAAAAAAGAGGGTCCAATCAACTATTGGATGCCGCATCTCGATTTGTTTGGAGATGCCACGAAAATGGCCGCCCTGCGACTCAAGTCCAGGATCCCGGGAGTGAGACATGAAGCTGCCTGCATAATACCTCCCCCCCATCCCCCATCCCCCATCTCCCCATCTCCGGGACCCGTGCCAAGTGCCGTAGCCGCTGCCAAAAGAACAGCATAAAGAGGTAGGTGCCTCAGACAGGACCTTTTTTCAATCGGGGCTTAACCCCCTAGGGCCACATTAAGAGCATAAGCTAATCCTTGTCCCACGACATGTTTCCTTGCCTCCTAGAGAGTCATCCATCCCAACTGCGAAGTGGATGTTGTCCATCAAAACCTCCTGGTTTTGGGGTCCCCCCCAAAAGAAAAAAGGGCCCCCCCAATGCTGCTCCAATTCAGCAAAAAGATCGCAAGGCCCAGAACTCCGGGCACTGAAAATGCATTCTTTGACCCTTGATTTATGTAAAAAGAAGCAGCCTCGGACAGAACTGGTTTCATGTGTTGACACCAAGGTAGACTTAAAACCAGAGGTGTCATGGGTATCGTTTCGCATTTAGTTGGAAATATCATATTGTGTGGTTGTTTCTAGTGGTCATCCCATGTAAAGGACCTTTTGATGAACCTCCAAATGAACCACCATGAACCACCCATAGGTTCTGCAATAAACACCTGGAACCCTGCCAGAATGCATCAACCCTGGTGCATTAGTAGGGAACGCTTTCCCACCAAAAGCAGTCCGGATTGCCTCTTAAATAGGATGCAACCACCACCTCTTCAAACAGGAGTTTATTACTCCTGGGCTCCCATTCCCAATCGTCGGCCAAACAGTTGGCCCCTGGAAAAGCAAGAGACCTCACTGCGCCAGATTTGTCCCTCGTAAGTTGAACCCCCAAAAATAAAGTGATTGATGGCTTTGGAGTGTTTGGATTGAAATTCACACCATAGAGCATCTGGATCTTTGATCGGCTTGTCTTAGGCCGCGTGGACGGAATCCAAACGTGTAAGTGTTGTGTTCCTGCTTGGTTGATCAGTTGGTCCTTCAGGAGTGACGTTCAACACGTGAAATACTATCCTTTCTGTGGCTCCTTCTTTCACTAGCATTGTTTTGCTTGAGAAACGCATATTGTGGCTCCTTTTTCAAACATATCCTTCATGTGACCTTCAGCAGCATGACCACCATAGTATCCTCTTGGCCGCCAGGTGACTTCTAAGGCTGCGTTTCCCTTGCCAAGGCACTCATGCCCAACAGCACGCCCAAGCAACCTGGCACACATGCAAAGGCAGAACAGCACCCGGGGGGGGGGGGTGGGTTCCGCGGGGAGACGGTTGGTCCGTTGTTCACCCTTGTGTGGTTTCTGTTTTTTGAGGAGTGGGAGGGGGCGATGTTGGTTCGCTGTGAAATAGAAACCAAATGGAAGTCGATCAAGTTGAGGGAAACAATGAAGCGTGTAGCCGCTGGGGTCTGATTTCAGGTAGACCAAAAGTGACCCATGAATTCAGCGAGCCTTATTTTAGGAAACGCTGTGTCAAGGGCAAGCTAAACTTGATGGCGGACGTGGGAAAAACGAAAGATGCCAAGTAGCACATACACAAGGCTGATCAAAATGGGTTGGCCAATCCTAAATCATAATCCTTGTGGTTGACATCTTGCCAAAACAATGTGATACCAACCTATGCCGAAGGCCACCTTGTTTCCTCCCACGGAGTTTGTGAGGGAGGACTATCTTGCAACCAAACACCCGCAAACAAACATGAACGGCGATCCCTTTTGGATGGAGTGAAAAGTAGACCAAAGGGTTCTGGCTACAATTTGGTGCGAGAAGCCCCCGCCTTAGGCCTTGTTTCCTCTGCTCCTTTGAGACCTGGAAAAAGGTTTCCACATTAGGGGTATACGGAAAATCATAATGTCTGACTCTGGCAATATTTGTCTATTATGAATGATGACATAGTTTCGGAGGATACTTTTTGGGGGACCTTGACCTTGCGTTTGCTTATATAAGTCCCCTGCAACAAGTAAACATATGTCCAGTAATGATAGATTCCAATGGAAACCAGCAGGGGACATCAAAACATATTCATTTCAGCAAATTGAAGTCACTTAGTCACCATTTGGGCAATGCAAAAAAACTTGTCTGACCCTGAAATGATGGTTGTCCCTTGAAAATACTCAAAGGCTTTCCTTCAAATCAGCGCCAAATCCCAAACTGCAACCAAAGACCGAAGGAAGCCCAAAGGTCTTGATTGACTCCCCGACCAACAAACCACCTTGCAACCGATAGGGAACCACCAAAACTAAAATATGGGGGTATGTATGAAACAAGGCGATCCCACCATGGGTGGTGTTTGTTTGGATCGTCGATTCGCGGGCGACTAAGACAAACACTCATCATGATATTGGTGCAGGCTTCTTGGTTAGACGTGCTTGTACACGACTCAAGATGGGACGTTCTCAAAATGGTGGACTCCCTTTTAGTTAGTATGTAAAGGACTACCCAAGCGCACCAACCATTTTAGGGACCCCTATCTTGAGAATCATCCAACCTCTATCTGGTGTGACGGATTTGCGTTTTCATGGCGAGTCATTTCAATGGGTCCGAGGCTTGACCCTATACTTCTCATGTGTCTGTGCAAAGAAGGAAATCAGACCAAACCACTAAACACCTCTTTGAGCAAACTTGTTCAGGTATCCCCCATACATTTCTCCGGAACCCTTCCAGAACCCTTCCGGAACCCTAGCTCTTCCGGCTCCAACCGAATCCGGAGCCTATTTAGGCAAAAAAAACAAGAAGCTTTCAGCTGGGGATAGCTGGGTTTTTTGTTGAAGACCCCAGCCTGCCGATTCCACGTCATACCTCACACGGCCCACCAAGACCTCGGACGCAGATCCACCCTCCCCGCTTGAAAGCCCGACAAAGGGCTCACTTCCTAAGATTGGCCGAAGAAAGTCTGAGTTGTGTCTCACCGCCTGAGTGGATTGGCCCCAAAGAAGTAAAAACTGGTTACTTTCGGGTAAAATGGTCTTCCCAATACACGTTGAAAGTCCCAGAACTCAGGAAGTGCGTTGCTGTTTGCCAATCAAATGCTTTGACCAAGTGACGAAAGCCAAGAAACAAAAGAAGGGAAGTTGGACGATTACTTGTCTACTTGAAGGAAGAAACTCAAGAGGTGCAGACAAAAATGAAGAAAACAAAACATACATCCACCGTTGGGAGGGCCAAATGCCTTCCTGGCAGCACACTAACAGTTTTGTCCATGGTGAAAACCGGGCCTTTTCCGGCCCTCGAAACGAAACAAACGCCAGAGGTCTGGGAAGAAAGGGATAGCAGTTGTGGGCCGAAGGATGGATCTGGCCAGTTGCCCAATGGGTGAGCCAGGATCGTATTGCGTCTTTCTCATTTTTTCCCCCGCCCCTTTGGCAGTAACCACCCTACATAATGTTTCGTGTGACCTAGAATCAGAAGTGTTTTCATGTTTGTTCCCTTAGCCAAACAACAGGTAATCAACAGCCCACCTTGCCAGCTGGTATCGAGTGGAATTTCCCAAGCCCTCATTCCCAACAAACAACAACTGTGAGCGCGTCCCCGGCGTTCCCCTCGTTGGGAAGGTGGAATTCCAATAGCCACAACCTCGACAAGTGGGTTTGGTGAAATTTTGAGCTCCCGGCTCGTCCCATGTCGACTGGAATTTGTTGACCTACCCTGTTCGAACTTTCACGTAGTTGGCGCTGGGAAGCCAAAAGGCCAGCCAGGAACCCTTCCGGATCTTCGTGGCCCCATTACCCAATGTCCAAATCCTCACAAAAGAACGGACTCTGAGCTCCAGTGCGACATGAGATCAATATGAGACAATTCAGGTAATCCACTCCCCCCGATCAAAAAAAAGAAGTTCCAGGCTTCCTCAAGATGCTTCTGGTTTCGCCAGTCTTGGCCCACCCCTGCCGATCGGCGGGAAAAAACAACAAACACTGCGTGATACCAAAGTAGAAATTCGCCACCGTCTTCCTCAACAATGGTTGCCAACCTTGAGGCGAAGATCTAAGCTTCAAACAGTGCATGGCACACTTCCATTATTTTGGCTACATCCCCTTACCTGTGTGAAAGGCATGGTGCCATCTACGGAAACCACCCTGGCGGAATCCCCCAAACCAAATGCATTACCAGCGAGCGGCATAAAAGCCCGGGAGAAAGCGACTGCTTTCCAGAAAGATCTGCAGGACCCCGCCGAAGACCGCGGCCTCAGTTGATGGGTGAGAGTTGGTCGCTTCATTTGCTGGTTTTTGTTTTGTTTGTTCATTGGTTGGTTGATTGGGTGGGCGGGCGGGTGGGTTGGTTGGTCGGTTGGTTGCCCGGCTGGAACAGTGCCAAGTTGGCTGTCTGTGTTGGCTGTCTGGATGGGTGGCTTTTGTTGACTCTAATTGTTTTATCGGTGGATTGAAATCCTTGTGAAACCGTTGAAATTTGGAGGTCTGCTCATTTCGAGACATGGTCGGTTGCTAAAAGGCATTGTAATGTAGACGGGAGCGAGCGAGCGAGCGAGCGAGCAAGTCAGTGAGTGTGTGCGTGCGTGTGTGTGTGTGTGGGGTGTGTGTGTGTGTGTGGGTGTCTGTGTGTGTGTGGTGTGTGTGTGTGTGTGGTAGTGATAGTGACAGTGATTGTAAGGGGAGTCATAAGGGATAATATGCTACTTAGTGGTCCAGAATGGCCCCATCAAGGTACATATGAAACAGCAAGTAGGTTGAAATCCCCACTAAACCCTAAAAGCCTCAGGGGATGGCTGGGACCCACCAAGTCATTTTACGGGCAAAACGCCGGGATGGGCTATGCTGGACAAGGCATCTCGAACTGAGCAACCAACACCTTGGTAGGGCAAGCATCTACAGGGGGTCTGCACACAACCCAAAGCTCCCCAACTTGCAACAGGGTCCCAACTAGACTTTCAGCCTAACATCACCCAAACGGAACTCACATGTGTCAAATCCGCCCTTCCAAAAGGCAATGTTTAAAATTGGAAAAAGGAGCAAACAACATATTCTTTGCAGGAACATCCGGCCCTTTTGAGGGCAATTGGTAATTCCGTCTCAAAATAGAGTAACCCTCAAATGCTGTTGTTCTTCTTGGCTCCCCTTTCCTCCGCGTGGTCCCTCGTCGACTCTGTGCCTATTGCTTGGCACGCTCTCGAAAATCAGCTGCTTGCTTTGCTGGCAGCACACCTTTCCCCCCCTCTCTTGCCTGGCTTGGTTTCCATCTCCAAGCGCGTACTGGCAGAAAGTCGAAGAATTTGCGGAACCTTCAACTTCGATGACCTGCAATCTTCAGAAAAATGCGGTTGGCAGTGCGGTTCACAAGCGGGTGAGTTCTGGTCCAGGATGGTGCGACGAATTGAATGTCCAAGTGCTCGTTCCTCGAGCTGAATGGTTCTTGGGCAGGTTTGTGGGCTGGCTTCAGAGATTGAGTTGTTCAATCCTTCGGGGGTGGTTTGTGTTTGATTGATTCGATTTGATCGGGGCACAAAGTTTCAAAATCAGAATCGGACAACCAGGACGTCCTCTAGCGCTTCATCGCTGGAAACTATATTTCTGAAGAGCCAATAGGACAGCAACATGAGGGTTGATCAATATTCCTGGCCCACAAATGACCATGAGCAACTTTTCTCATTAAGTGGGACGTAAAATCTGTTTAGGGGTTTCCCCCAATAGTCATCCTATGTAAACTAAATTCCTCCAATTGAGAGGTTAGCATAAGGGTACCCTTTCTTCTGCAGTCTATTTAGTAGCCTAGGGGAACCCTCCCCCAAAACAAGGTAAAAGGGACTGGGAGACCTAGTAAAGGTCCTTTTGATCACCCCCATGTCCAAATGGCCATGGGTCAAAATCCAGCCACTGAAGTAGGAAGCCTAAAATGGGTGGTGAAATCACCAATCCCAACCAAAATGGGATTTTCCACAACGGTTTTGACCACAGCCAAATGGTGCTCAAACTCATCGGGCCATTGCTGGAATCTGGGCTCCGGGCAACCACTGCCTGAGAGTCGCCGACAGCGGCTCACACGAATGGATCCACGGGGATTTGTGACCCCTGAAATGGCTGCGGGTTCCTCTGGGGTTCCTTTTTTCCAACCAAGAACTACTGAACATAGGGGACCCTCAACATGGAGGTCCTGTTGGTTTCCCGAGAAAAGGTGACAGTGATACCGGGATACCCTTCAAAACACAGACACAGACACAAACACAGATGGCTTCGTCTTAATGGTGGACCCACCCCAACGGGGTGGTTACAATTTGGTCTCGGGGTGTAAACTTATGCGGCCATGGACAAATGGCCCAAAGCAGAACCATTCCTTCAGCAACCTTACTGAAGCTTGGCTAAAGGGGGACACGGAAAGTATGTTTTATGCTCAGATGATCATTCATATGTCGTCCTTAAAATCGTTGTGGAGGAGACTTTTCTGGGCTGCCCTCAGATCCCCCGCTAAAAGTTTAACTTTTAGTGGGTTCAATGGAAGCTACAACTAAACACTACAAGGCTAAAAAGCTAAGGGGATGGCAGGGAGCCACCAAGTTTTGGAGGTTCTGATCCAAGGTTTCGCTGTGAACAGCGAAACTTATGCTCTGACTCCCTCACCTCCCGAAGCGCTTCGGGTTTGCAAGTGGCAGGGTTTGTCCTTGGACCACTGCACCTCAAGTCCAAATGACTGGGCGGGGTTTTGGTTGGTTTTAGGGGAAGCCAGCAGCAAAGCAACTTTTTTGTTTGGGGGGGGGTTCCCAAAAAGACACACCCAAGTGGATCTGGGATTGTCCTGTCAAGTGTGTCTCGCACAGTTGCGCTTCCAAGCAGGCCATCCTCGGGATGTCGCCTGCGCCCTGTGTCATCACGGAATGTGCGCAGTTTGTGCTGTCGATGGGTGGGCCCTTGAACATGACGACCAATGACCAACTGACAGCTTGGCGCCGTGAGGAGGGCCTTCACCGCCCTCTAAAGATTTCTTGGCCAACATGTTTTTCACGAACCGGGGGATCGCTATGAAGCAACCCTTCATGGACGTCGCAAACCAATTAGAAATGACATCGCTAGGACTTGCCCATTTGGAACTGCAACGGCTCCCCAAAATTGTGGGGTTGTTCACTTAGAAACCTCAGTGTGTGCCATGACATCACGTTCAAAGAACCAACACGAAACCAAGAAGGACAAACATGACAATACAAAGAAGAAGAAGAAGAAGAAGAAGCTCAAAACTCTCAAATGGTTCCTCAATATGCCTGCCCACTTTTGTTGCCCCGACTGACGCCCTGCATCATATCTTGCCCACAGAAGAGAGACCTTTGATTTGTCATTTTCTTAAAGGTCAATGTCCTCGGGGAAACCACCCTGGGATGGATACCCATAGTTGAGGGCCTTTCGTTTGATCCCCAATGAATGTAGTTGCGATCCTGAAACTTAAAGCAACCCAAGTGCACGCCCAAGAGTCCCCCTCCTAAATGGGTTGCACCCTGTCTTTTTTTTCTGCAGGAGTCTGGGTCAACAATCGGAAAGGACGAAAGCGGGGAGGCCACAAGAGAGGCGGAGGAGAGCTTACTGAAAAATTGCCTTCAACCAGTAAGGAAAGTCGATTGATTTGGGATTGTTCAACTAAAACAACAACTGAACAAACATAATCCTTCGCCCCATTCAAAGGACCTTCATCCTAGGTGACCTCGTGCTCAGAGCTCGTTATACTTTGCTTCATCTCCGCTCAAAAAAAGACCGGCTTGGTGGCTAATTCCCCGTGAGCAAAGCTTTCATCTCTTGGTCTTGGGGTGCCCCAAAGCATTTCAAGATTCTGAATTTCAGCAACCAACCAAATAGTGAAGGGGCCTGCTTCATATGAAACTCAAAATCGGATCCCCTAAAATTGTTGTTCTAGATACAATCCCAAAGAGCTCCACCAGCTTGAGAACTCTCATACATATGAAAATGTACGTGTATATGTGTCAATCTATACATATATATATACATATATATATATATATACATGCGTACACCTATATGTAATATATATATATATATGTATATTGTATCTGTCTGAATAGCAGCTAAGCCGAGAGGTCCGTCGAAGAGAAGCCGTCAAGTCGCCAAGCCGTCGCCGCGGTCAAGCCGAGGTACTGCGATCACGGCGGCCCGGCCGTTGTAGAGAGCGCACCTCAGGCGCATTTTCGAGTTTGGACCCCCACAAAGACGTGACCCAGCAAACGTTGCTGGCTGCAAACTCGCACATGTACCGACATTTAGCTCTACTTTTAGTGGGCCAAACTTAGACTCTCACAAGTTGCTCTCCGCAGGCTGAACACCAAGCTTGTAAAGACGTTCAAGGCAAGCCAAGTCTGGCAATGGAAAACAACGGTATGTTTGGCACCTGGAAACAAGCAAAATGAGAAACACCTGACATTTCGGCTCTGGCAATGCCGGGGTTCAAGGCATGGCAAAAGCGAGCCCAAACACTCCGGGATCCCCTCGGGACACCCAGGTTAAGACTCTTGTTGTTTGTTTCTTTTTTCCCCCTCGAATTACTCACTTCCTGAGTGTGTTGGCAAAAAAAACTGGTCTATTTACAACTAAACTGGTCTTACCAAAAAGTTTAAAGTCCAGGAACTCAGGAAGTCAAATTCATACTCAAAAAGGGAACTGACGTTTACCCTAAACTTTTCGAAGCCCTTTCAAGTAGTCTACCAGAAAGGGTTATAGAGGCTTATCGTTGGGGCAGCATCCCACCACTTTCAGCCTCCGAGTTTGAGAGCAAATCTATGGGAATGAGTGGTTTTGCTTGTACCCTCTCGCGGTGTTGGTGCCTTTTTTGGGGGAATACCCCATTTGCTGAGGTTTTGAACTAACATCAGGGTTGAAGTAGCTTGCTTCCCACGGTGATAGCAAGGAACCTCAGCCTTGTGAAGTCATAATTGCTACAAAAAGGGGATCCATTGCAGCCTAAGAGTGAGTAGTATTGACTGGTGGTGACTGATGCCTATTAACGAGATATTAATATAACCTTCCCAAGGCTATCTGCCAATATTGGACTGTAGAGATACTCGGTCAACAAAAAAAACATATTGCAGAACACAACCAAAACCAATAACATAGATGAACACAAACCAACTTCATGATTTCACATATTGGTGTGTCACAAAAGGGGGCCCCTGTTTTAAAGGTTGTCCCCTGCAGTCCAAGTCACAGGGTCAGGTACTTCACGAGGCCCCGGGTCGCCCAGTCGTGGGAAATGAAGTCGTCGATCTCGCTGACGATCTCCGCTTTGTCCTGTGGCGGGTGAGGGCCCAGTGGCTGACAAACGTCTTGCTGCTTCGTGAAAACGTGTGACATGTTGCTGTCTAGCGGGAAAACATGCGTTTCCAAACAAAAAACTGAAGACCTAACCAACTAGCCAGGAACCTGAAGGGAATACAGTACCTCATGAAGTTCGTACACATGAGTAAGATAATCACTCTTTGTGTGTTGGAGTCACCCCATTGTTCAGACATAAGCAAGAGAGTAATCGTTTCACTCCATTGAAATACCATTGTTCATGAGTGAAATGATTACCATGGTTCTGAACACTTCAGACATAAGCAAGTGAGGCCCCCCGGCACGCCCCCTGCAGCAAGGTGAGGCTCAGTGCTCAGGAAGCGGCCCTGCAAAACCTGTCCAACCCCTGGCATTGTTTTAAAAACGACGGTCTTTCGTGCAGCCCACCACCAAAAGTGAGCAGAACCAACAAACAATGAGAAGGAAAAAACAACTCAACCCATGCCAACAGTCAATGAGCAGAACCCCCCCCCAAAAAAAAAGAACAAAAACAACTCAACCACGTGCCGACAGTGAAGAATTTCCACGCATCCTCGCTGAATGAACCCCGTCGGCTCCCATGAAAACAGCGCTGCGAAGACCAACTCAAGACCGGAAGAGGCCCACCGGACTGGCCGAAATTGTGTGTTGTTTGTCCGACGAAAGACTCGCAAACATCAAACCAGCCCTGATTTTAAAGGCTCTTTCGGTAAAATGATATTTGTGGAAATGGTAGAAGCGGGTGTTTCCGTGCTCAATAGGGATTCTGTCATAGAGGGTATACTTTTGCTTAGCATTCCCTTTCCATAATTGTTGTCTGCTATGCGGGTTCTACTTATATCCGGGGTCGACATTATCCCTTTTCAAGGACCCCAACACTGGGATGGTTTCATGTGGATTCATGTCGGGTTCCATTTGGTCCGTTTTGCTTCCCTTGAAAACAGACCCTAAAGGGGGTCCCTGACAAAACGCACCCGCACCGAAAATTGGTAAAGCTCGAACTCTTTGGCCCAAGTTGAGCCCACATTCTTCTTGGCCAAATTGGTCGCTGAGTATATTCCAAGCTCCTCCGTCGCCTTTTGCTTTTTAATCTTCTTGATTCATGGGGCCTGGAGGAAAGGACTCGCTTCAGCTCTCAGGTCTCCAATAGGGCACCACAAACACCAGCCACACCCACCTGAACATTCCCCCCGAACAAGTGTATCGATTGCACTGGGGAATATGGTCGGAGAAATGTCCGAGATATGGTTGGGCTATGGTTGGGATATGGCTGGGATTGGTGGGAAGGTGGTTGGGATATTGTTGGAATTTGGTTGGGCTATGGTGGGGATTGGTTGGCCTGCGGATGGAATATGGTTGGGCATGGATGAACAGCAGCGGGGGCGCGTTGCGCTGCCAGTTGCGCGTGCACTGCCGAGCACCTTAGGCACCTTGGCAAATGGAGCCAAAGACTGAAACCTGCGTAACCCTATCTCTTGAATCTTGAACCACACCCAAGTGGCTGTGGGTCAAAAATGGATACCCAAAATGGAACCCTGGTAAATGGAACCCAAGACTAAAACCTGTGGTCCCCTGGTGGTTTTATTTTGACTCATACCCAAGTCTTTCCATACCGCCCAAAGACCGTCGCTCCTCCGTAGAGCTGGTGTCCAAACCCTGCCAGTGAACGCCTGAAGCGGTTGGATGCGCCAGCCGCAGGGACCGCGCCAAACAGTGGAGGGCTCCATTTCCATTGTGCAATTCTGCAAAGTTTGCTTCCGCCTGCCTTGGAGGAGACCCCAGTTTTGCCAGGGTGGGATTTGCCAGAAAGGACAAGCTTGTCACTAAAATGGTCTTCCCAAGAAGTGCCTAAATCCGGGAACTTGCGGGAGTGAATGGATTGCTTTTGAAGAAGCCTTGCAAACAGAAGGCTTGCATGTTTCCCGAACGATTGCACAGGAAAAACTGGAAAATCCTATACAATGCCTGCAATAGTTGGTCCTTCCAACAAGGGACGCATCATGACCCCTTCAACCCGCGGTAAAGCAAATCACCCTGTGGGGGGGCTGTGCGTCACTTAAGCCAATGGGTGTAAGGGAACCAGCCACAGAAGGAAACCAACATCACACATGGGTCCAGCAAAGTTCCTTCCAAAGTCATGATCGAAGGAGGTATGCGTGATTCAGCACCCATGCACGAATCCTGGTGATTCCATCTACTTGCAAAGGCAACAAGGACTTGTCCCCCGCCTCAAAAACTGGAGGAAGCAATGGTTGAGTACCTCTTTTTGGCGCGTTGGGCCAACACCAATTTATAAAGTTGCAGCTACTCCCCACTTGCTTTTTACGCGGGTTTTGATTGCAACTCATCAGTCTCGCGATTTCCACGACAACGAGCGCCAAGCTTTGCAACTCTCAGGCGTCCAAACACCATGCACTTTGCCACTATCTCTTTGTGAGCAACCAAAAGCAACAATCCAGCGCTTGAATGGTACGAGCATCAGGTGTCTGATCGAATGCCTTTTTGAGGTGTCCATGGCCAAGTGAAGCACTCTCATTCCTTTAGAACAATCTCAGAAGGGTGTGGGTCAAACATGGGGAACCCCAAAATGGAGCCCTAAACGGAACCAAGAACAACCTGCGGTCCTTGTTTGTTTTTTTGGACCCATACTCATAACTTCCAAAACCCGCCGGTATGGGAAAGCAGCCATTTTCCTCTGGCCTTGGGGCTGAATCTTTTGGTTGCCTTCACAATGGAATCGCGCTGCTACACAATATGCTCGTTCGGAAATTTGGCAAGCAGAAGGAACTTTTAAGTTGCCATCGCCACAACAAGAAATATGCATGATCGCATGATTCCATTGTTTGACAGAGGGTTCTACGGTCCTGCTCAGCCTCTGTTTAGATATGGCTCATGCGAGTGCATTTCGTTTAAATGTGCTTTAGCTGCTTCAGCCTCTAGATCTGCCCACGTGAGCTTGGAATCTTGCAAACAAGCTTTTGCAGAGCCAATACAGCCAATACTCCATGGACGAACATGCCAATCGGGGCTTAACAGCTTTGTGTGCAACTACTTCAGACCCTTGTCACGCAAACAATGCTTGTTGTTGGTCTTGTAAGCAAGCAAAGTGTAGAGGCTCGACTCCTCCCAGCCCCCTTTGGCAGTAACCGCGCGACAATTGTTTTCGTTCGCAACGGTCCTGGCAGAAGCCTCGTTTGCAGTTGATTCCGTTGGGTGCTGCACCTAAAGCGCAGTCCACTGAACAGGGTGCATGCTAGGAAAATACTTCGATTGGCCAACAAGGCAACCAAATTCTCGCTTTCTCTTCCCAACACCCAACTAACACACACACACACACACACACACACCTTGTCTTGCCTTGATCATTCAAAAAAGACAGAAAAAAACAAAAATAAAACCTTCGACGACGTGAACAACAACTTGGCACCATCCCCAAGACATTCCGTCAATGCGAAGGTGGCTTGGCACCAAAGAGGCAGAGAAACCAGGCCACGCGCACCCATACTGCGGTGTCAAGGCATTCTCCAGGCCTAGTTCCGCTGTACCTCCCGGGCGGCAAACCCCGGTCGTCACCTGCCATGAGCTTCTCCAGAATATGTTTACGAACTTTCATGGCGCTAGCACGGTCACGTACGTGCACGAAAGTGTCCAGCAGCATTGTGAACCTCTCGCCGCCTGACAGGCCCTGAATACCGAGTCGACCGCAAACGTCAGCGTCTTCGCCGCACTATGATTGGAAAGATGATAAGAGCGCTGGGAAAATTAAGAAGGCAACTAGGTCCTCCAGTAGAGAGGATAGAATAAGGGTACCCTTTTTTCAGTAGTCCATTTTAGTAGGGGAACCCTCCCAAAAAAAAGGGGTGAGAAAGGGCACTACTGGGGGACCTAGTAAGGGAATCCCCAAAGAAACTTTACTGGTGACGACGCAACCCGGGACCCGGGAGCCCAGGGAGTGAGCCCCAAACGGGCGCCCGGGCCAAATCGCTCCAAGCACACCAGGAGGCTTACAGCCTGCACGGAAAACGGGCGAAATCGAGGGGCTGGGAAAAAACAAAAAATACTCGTTGTTGTTTTGTATTTCTATTGTTTTATATATATTTTTTCCGCACCAGTTGGCTTTTCAATTTCTACTGTTCTCATGTCATGTGACTAGGCTGGTGGGTGAGCTGTGTTGCCAACCCCTTTTAGTTTCGGAGATTCTTCCAAAGAACTGACCGGCCTCCAATAGCCGTTGGGAAAAGAACGTGCACAGATATATCTGCCTCCTCTGCATATGTAGAAAGGGGAGATGAAAGACTTGATATGGCAACAGTTTAAAAAGGGTAGCTGAGCCAGGCAAGGTTTTAGATTGGTTCATTTTCTAGGGAAGCCTCCTCCAAAACAAAGGGAAACAAGGGCACTGCCGGAGGTTTGAGTGGGCTCTGGGTCGCAATCAGGGGAGGCGACCATCCAAGATAGAAAAGAGAGAGTCAAAACTCCTCACTTGGGTTGCGGTCATGCTTCTCTCAACAGGAATCCTATATGATCGTCTACAATTGTCTAAAGTTCACTCCGATTGAGGGTCCATGACCACCCCCACCCGTTTCCAAGAAGTGGCGACATAAAATCCGCTTCTCCACAGCCAGAGTTGTCTTCACCCACTTCTTATCGTGAACACTTCGGCACGGCATAGCTGTTGGCAGGTCCTAAGTGATACTTCTGGCAAATTAGCCCACGTGAGAGGGCGCAGCGTCATGTCTTGAAACGTTTAGGATCTCGCTTGTTTCATTTCTCGAAGGCCTGCGACCAAGCCAAACATCCCCAAAAGGAGAGGTCAAAACTTCTGACTCCCCTTGTTTGTGTGGGACATTTGCAGTTCGTCCCTCCCAACTGAACCACTGACTACCAATAATTTCGACCAAACCTCACGCCATCGGACAACAAGATGTTACGGATTTGCATCTCTTCGAGATACGCTTCAGTGACCCTGGGGAAAAACGGGAACCCTTTTTGGGGAAGACCATGTTTAGTGGGGCAGCAACCAAAAAAAAAAGGACAAATAATTGGTGCCGCTGAACAACTGGGTTCAGGCTCGTTCACGACTAGATGCACGGAAAGAACTCATGTCCAGCAAGAGTCTGGAGATCAAAGGAGACCTTTGGGGAGACCAAAAGTGGCTAGGATACATCCCCAAGTTGCCTTGAGGAGTGGTTGTGGGCAACAAAAGGTCTGGGAACTAGGGTACCCTTTTTCAGAACAGGAATTGGGTGTGTATGTGTTGATTGTACCCTTGTTAGGGTTGATTGCTAAAAGAAGACACACCCAAATCAACCACCTGATTTGGGTCCCTTTGGAGAACCCACTTGCAACACCGAAGTGGCGTAATGTTTTTCCAGCTTGGCACAGGGAAACCCGATTCGGGGCAACGTGATCTGGTCACCCTAATGTTGTGACAAAGGGAACAGGCTTCCCAGACGTGATCTGGCAGTCCCCTAATTTTGTGACAAAGAAGGGAAAAGGCTTCCTAAGTCCCAGTTCCATTTCCCCTAGGTTGTTGTACGCGGACAGGATATGTGCTTGCCGTGCAAAATGAGTGAGCAAGTCCTCTTCCATGTGACTGCTCCCAAACAGAACGTAGACTACTATGTTGACCGAACCTCCCATCACCGTTTGGAAAAGTCAAGCTTGCAGTCAAAGAACCCTTTCGAGGCCGACTTTTGTCTGTCTACCAGTGAAAATTCCCTCACGTGCAGCCAGCGACGCTTTAACAAAGCAATTCCAAGAAGAGCTCTGAAGCAGACGTCTCTCGGAACAAAGAAGCGAGAGTCTTAATATTCTGAATGTTTTAGTGTACACCCCGAATAAGTCAACCGCAGTTCATTGATAGTGGGGTGTTCCCTTGCAAAAGTGTGATTCTCCACTAAACCCGGAAACCCCACAAGAGGGGTGCGAGAAATGTCAAACAGTACCGGATAAATGGTGCATGGTCTGGGATGTCCTCAGAACACCGGCCAAGAACACAACTTTAGTGGGTTCAATGGAAATCCCCGCTAAACCCAAAAAGCCTCAATAACTAAGGGGATGGCTGGGAAGCCCTGAGTGGTGCAGGTGAAAGATCAAACACTTTCGCCTCTGAGAAGGGACTTGCACAGGTCTAGCCCTTTCAGACGTCGGAAAGAGAGCCGGCGCCAAGATCTGTGCGATGCCCATGCCTTTTGGATTCTGTTTGGCAACTGGAGTGTGTTTCGAAAGGGCAAACTCCAAAATGGGTGTCCTTCTCGTTCCCCACTCAAGCCATTGATCGAAGTGGATTCAGATTCTTTTTGCCACCGCCTTGCGAATGCCTGGATCCAAGGTCTCTTCGAGCGCCATGTTCCTAGGCAAAGAAGGAAGTCAGGCCAAAGTGATGTGGGTCTCCTGGGAACATAGAAGACTTGCCCAGGGTGTGAGACTTCTGCCAAACAAGGGCTCGGACCAACAGTGTGGCCTTGATCTGGACGACACAAGGGTCAAACAGCCATATCCACTTTTTGCAAAAGACAGTGAGTTCTGTCTTTTGGGGTACCCTTTCAGGTCGATTGAAAGTGATTCCAAAAGCAAACCCATCATTTTGGAGGTCCCAAGTAGGCCTCAGGAGAACCACAGTTTGTGCCTCTGATGCTTGCAAATGGATAAAGGTGAAATAGTACACATCTACGCGTGTCTGAAAATTGGAGACCCCTCTTCAGATGCTTTGAAAGGGAAACCAAAAGGAAACCACCTGCCTGGATGGGGTTTGCAATCTTGACCAGCAAACACACACGTGATATTCCGCAATTTTCACGGGCACCCACGGTGAGCGGGCCAGACCGTGGGCTGTAAATGGAGAAGGGCACCCACGACCGCTGGTAGACCTTACCGAAGGGATTGAATCGGCCCAACGCGTCCATCAGCACGCCAAGAGCATGGGGATTGTTTTTTTCTCACAGAACCTACCCATTCAGGATCCCGAATGAGTTACTCACTTCCTGAGTTGATGGTCCAAAACAAGTTAAGCTTTTGGTTTGTCGCCAACATGCTAAAATAAAATGCCCAAACAGTGACTAAAGTCCAAACACTCAGGCAGTGATATTATTCCACAATCGAGGAAATGGAAAGCCACGAGCGCACCCTCTCCATGGAACATGAATGATTTTCGGAAGGACATGTTCCTCTGGTAGGTTCCAATTGGACAGGAGTGCAAATACTGGTCAGTATCAAAACCTGGCACTTAATTGGTCTACCCAGAACCATGTACAGAATTGACAAGGCGGCTGCATGTGTCTACCTGGGTGACTCATATTGAATGGTCAACGTACACTGAACAAACTTCCACAAACCAGCAACTACTCGCTGGCAGATTGACTTGGAAGCCCCAACAAAAAACCATCGTCTGTAGTTGAACCCCCTTTTGCGGCAACCCTGCAAGGCTTCTTTCCTCCTATTTGCAGCGGAGGAGCTTCTGGTTGACAACCCGTGAAGCATATTGGCGATGGGCTCTTACTTGCCCAATGGCCATAGAGAAAGACACATGGATCGGAGTTGCCGGGCTGCGCAACCCATTTCCGCCTTTGGTGTTCGGGCTGACTGCCCCGGGAATTGGTCCACAAGCCCTCCCTTCTGACATAGCACGTGTGGCACACCCTTCGCCGACCAAGTCTGGCCCGGAAGCGGCAATGGGTACCTGGATGATAATTTTCCTCTAGGGAGCCCCTGTCCGGTATGTTAGTGGGAGTGAGGGTATACAGTCCAGCAACTCAGGTAGTGAGCAGCGTCCCAAGCCTGGTTCCCGTGGCTACCTTGGGCAAATGCACATGGGAACGACTCGTTTGTTCAATGGTTGATCCGAAAGGAACTCACATTCGGAAAGGAATAAACACACCTGTCATCTGTGCTGTTTTCGCTTTGGCAACAAAGGGTACCAATGTCCAACTGAGACTGATACTTAACCCTTCAAACAGGGTCATCACTTGTTGACATGTCGAATCTGGCTCTGTGTGCGCGTTAGGGGTGGGTCCCAGTGGGGCACTCGAACCAATCCCAAGTTGACGGTCGTGCAAACCAAGCGTCATCATCTGCGCAAAAACCGGGTCGTGCACCGTTGCGATATCGTCCTTCGGACGTTTTGTCTTCGGTCTGTTTCCAGGGCATGTTTTCTGAAGCTTGATTGGACCCCCCCCACCCCCCACCCCGGAGGTGGTTTTACGGCTCCCTGTTAGGATAGAAACGCCCAGCCACGGTTTGGTTTAGGCGACGAGTTCTAAGCCAAGCTGCAACAAAGGAAGCCTTCCGCAAAGCCCGTCTCGCGGATTTGGGGAACAGCACATGTGCCGCTCACCCAGCAAAAGGAAGCAGTGGGACAGGGGAAGCTCGGTGAAGCGAAACAAAAACAAACAGGTCCCCTACAAGAGAGGCTGGCTGCACACTAACAAAGAAACCAAGAGAGCCAGGGGGACATGTTTCAAGCACTCCTTTATGCACACACCCCACTCATATTCACTAAGGGATAGGGACGGAGGTTGAAAGATGAGCCTGGCCCTCTCATTTGGCCCCGTAAGGTCTGGGTTTGGCACTAAAGTATCTCACTTCCTGAGTGGACAGGTCGCCCAACATTCCAAACTTTTGGTTCGCCACTAAACCATTCTTGTCAACAAGTATAAGTAGGTCCAGGACCTCGGGAGTGAGGTAAGTCACCACGGATTGGGATGGCGTTGATGCGACTGCCCAAATGGATGCCCCAACGATTGGCGGGACGGCGGGCGGACGAAGGGACCGATCACCATAAAGCTCAAGCTCGTCGTGATGAAGTTGGTCTTGTTGAAACCCTTACTCGGTTGCTTTCTGCCCCCTGCTAAAAGTTTAACTTTGAGTGGTTTAATGGAGAACACACTAGTTGGCAAAAAGTGAAAGTCCTAACATCCAAGCAAACGCGCCAAAGCTTAGACATCAGCACCTTCTTGTGTAGGTCAATCAGGGCGAACGTTTGACTGGTGGCGCAGGCGTTGATCCTCACATCACATTCCACACCATCAAGGAAACTCTTTGTCCTCCGAGCCTTTGGTCTTCTTCATCTCGCCCAGCGCCTTCTTGAAATAAACTGTGTTGATGGCTTTGATGTTGAGAGGAAACTTGGGAAGTGCGCACGAATCGGAAAGGTGGGAAGCAGAAAGGAGAAACTATCTCTAGATTGGTTCGGGTGTCCCATTTACGCTGTACAAGAACCAGGGGGTCAAATCCCCAAACCACCAATCCAAACAGTCAAATAGGGGTTACGTGAGAAGCGTGCGGAAAACAAAATCAAAAACGTTGGATTTCGGAACTCGGTGCTTGTTTCCTCTGTAATTGTACCCTGGCTGCCCACCCCACACCCGACGTTCGTCCGGTCGTCCTCTGTTTCCCCTTTTTCCTGAGATGGGCAAACTCGCAGCGACGCATGGTGCGCTAAGCCCCGGATCTCAGGCGAGCCGGCGTGGCAAAAACAACCAGCCCGCTTGTCTTTGCTAAGAAAATAATGCCCTTGGTTTCCTATACTACACTGTGAAAGGTTTGCTCAATAAAATAGTCATTTCAGCCAATGGAAGTCATAGGGGCCTGTATGGCTCCAAGGATTGAAGGCAAGCACTGGCCAATGTGTTTGAATCTTGCATGCTACTTGGTGGTCCGCCATAATTGGAATGGGCTTGCCGAGGACTATAAACATCAAACCAAGACATGATCATAGGAGACTGCGACAGTTCCTGTCGGTGGTGGTGTTGGGGTCGGCGGAAACCATCTTAGGACCAAATAATTCCGGCGGTGATATGACAATGGGTTGGATGCGCTTTTGTGCATGCCCGCCTGGTCTGACTTCCTGAGTGGATTGGCCAAGCAAAGTGCGCACTTGTTGTTTGCCACTAACACGGTATTCCCACAAAGTGACTAAATTCGGCTTGTCTGGGGAGATTTAGTGTTCCTTTCTAGAAAATCCAAAACAAAATGGGGCCAGTACAGTGGATGCCCCAGTTTTTGGCAAATAGACCTACCACATGCAAGACACACGCACTCAACTCGCGGTAACTTCGAGGCCTCGTTTCCGTGTTCCGCCGTTGCTACACTTAGGGAAGCCGTAGAGGACCCAACCCTGGGAACAGCAAAGCATCAATTGCAGCCAGGTGGAGAGGACCAAAGGGTTAAACACATCCGGGAACAGCTAAGACAAGTAGAAGCCTTCAAGACCCATAGACGATCGAAGCTAGAAGAACGGCGGCGGCCCGCAAGCACAACATATAGCGAGCGCGGCGTGTGATGTCAAATGCGGTCTTTGATTTTGTGCGCGATATAGGGTCCATCAAGGGCACTACAGAGCAATGTTTGATCGTAACTATCAAGGGCACTGCAGAGCAAATGCTAATCTTAATCTCTCGCGTAGGTGTTATTGCGCAAGTGTGCTCGCGCAAAGTTGCTTGCGTCCGTGTCTTCGTGTGAGTTTGCTCGCACAAGTGTGTCGTGCAAGTGTGCTCGTGCAAGTTTTCTCGTGCATGTGTGCTCGTGCAAGTTGTCTCGAGCACGTGTTCTCGTGCGAGATCGCTAGCGACTTTTCCGGAAACAAACCCTTCGCAATGCTTTCGGGAACAAAGCAAATCAAGCCTCACAACAAAAAATGATGTAAATGTTACCATGGGATCCTTTGGTAGACATCATTTAGGTTGGGGTTTATGTCAACCAAGCACTGTTTAGGTGGTTCCGCATTGCAACTCATGGCCGGCTGGTACACGCAATCAAAAGGCAATCCCATGCAACAAAGTGTGAAGCAAAGGGCCAGACGTAAACCTTGCCTTTTCGTCCCTTCGCAGCTTGTGAGGCCACTCTCTCGCTCTCTCTCTCTGCCAAGTCTCCTGTGATTCCTCGCCTTAGCAAAGGCGAGCAGTTGAGGCGTTTCACGAAAAAAGAAGAAGATGAAACACATCAAATTGAGTACCACGTCGGGTTTGTGTGAAAAATCTACACATACACGTGTGTGTGTGCACATGTACACACATATGCACATATATGTATATGTTCACATATGTACACATCAGTCTAGTCTGTCTGTTTGTGTGCATGCATGCGTATATACATACATATATATATACACATATTCGCTTGATTGTTTCAGAGGCCGGGCAAGAGGTTTGAGTACGGGGTATGATTCGCGGGTATGATTCGGGGTATGATTCGGGGGCATGATTCGCGGAAGCAGCAGCAGCAGCAGTAGTAGTAGTAGCAGTAGTAGGAGTAGTAGTAGTAGTAGTAGAAATATTGTAGTAGTAACAATAGTAGTAGTAGTGGTAGTAGTAGTAGTAGGAGTAGTAGTAGAAGCAGCGACTGTAGTGGCGCGGAAGCTTTGAAAAGACTTGGCGCTGGCCTTGGCAAGGCAAGTTCATTGCGCGGGTATGATTCGGGTATGGTTCGCGGGTATGATTTGGCTAGGTACAAAACGGACTGATTACAAACTCAGAATGATGAATGTAGTAGTAGCTGTGGTAGTAGTAGTAGTAGTAGTAGTAGTAGTAGTAGTAGTAGTAGTATAGTGGTAGTAGTAGTAGTAGCAGTTGCAGAAGTAGTGGTAGCAGCTGTAGCATAAGCAGCAGCGGTTGTAGTGGTGCGGACGCTTTGAAAAAGACTTGGCACTAGCATTGGCAGGGGAAGCTCATTGTCCAGGTATGATTCGGGTATGATTCGCGGGTATGATTCGGCTAGGTGCAAAACGGCACTGATTGCAGACTCAGAATCATGTGTGTAGTAGTAGTGAGTAGCAGCAGCAGCAGCAGCAGCAGGAGGAGGAGGAGGAGGAGGAGGAGTAGTAGCAGTAGTACTAGTAAAGGTCGTAGTCGTAGTAGTAGTAATAGTAGTAGTAGTAGTAGTAGTAGTAATAGAGGTAGAAATTTCGTAGTAGTAGTAGTAGAAGTAGTAGATAGTAGTCAGGGTAGCAGAAGCAGAAGTAGAAGCAGTAGAGTGGTAGTAGCAGCGGTAGTAGCGGTGGTAGTGGTAGTAATACTCGTAGTCGCGGTAGTAGCAGTATTAGTAGTAGTAGTAATAGTAGTAGTAGTAGTAGTAGTAGTAGTAGTAGTAGTAGTAGTAGTGGTGGTGGTGGTAGTAGCAGTAGTAGTAGTAGTAGTAACATGTATATACATTATGGAACGACGTATATATATATATATAGAAACGCTTTTTCCCCACCCTGCAGAAACCTATCTTTTGAGAGAACTCACTTGTATTTGCAGTGGGTTCTGCCTTGTTGGGGGCTTTGGGGATTGAAGCCCACAAAGAAAGCGCAATTTCAAAAGCTCTGGGATTTGGGGAATCAAAATTGACAATCGATTGTCAATCCCCCTCCCCCCACACACATAACATGTCATTCGGGTTCCCGTACAAAACCAAATGAATACGATTGAATAAAACACATTCGGGGCCCCGGATTCAAGATAAGAAACTGAGATTTCATTACAACTATGCTCAGGGAATGTGGAACTGCAGTATTGCATCGAGGCCCGAATGAACCTTTATTCGGTTTCAGTCGGTTGCATTCCGGGTTTGGCCCGAATCCTAGTTGGGAGGTCCTTGGTTCTAGTTCTAGTTTGGTCCTAGTCCTAGTTGAGAAACCCTTGGTTCTAGTCCTAGTTTGGTCCTTGTCTAGTTGAAAGATCTTTGGTTCTAGTCCTAGTTTGGTCCTAGTCTGGGCCTAGTCCTAGTCCTAGTTTGGTCCTAATCCTAGCTGAGAGATCCTTCGTTCTAGCCCTAGTTTGGTCCTAGTCCTAGTTGAGAGATCCTTGGTTCTAGTTGAGAGGTCTACTCCTAGTTTGGTCCTACGCCTGGTTGACAGAGTTTTGTCTTAGCCTCAGTTGAAAGATTCTTTGTTCTACTCCTAGATGGGCAAAATGCTGAACTGGAGAGGAAACGGTAGGTCCCTGGGGGCGGGTGTCACAACTACAACACGTGATGTCCGCGTGTACGCATATGCATGTAAGTACACTGTTATGTATGTGTGTGCGCACATGAGCATGTAATGATAGACCTGCCTGAAGCCACGTTCGACCAGAACCAACACTGGTTGACAACCCGATCGGCTCTGGGAAAATGAGCAAGGCCACACTTTACGACCAAGGGGGGAAGCCCACTGTCGGGCATCTGCGGCAATAGTGCCTTTTGCCGAGGCCCGACAAACCCTTGCCACATGGTGGTTAAAGGTTCAACACGGTTTGCTTTGTAGCGAAAGGCAAAGGGCACATGGGGCAAAGGGCACCCTTGCTAAGCGAAACCTTGAGGGGCCCCTTGGAGACCCAACCAGGAACTCACGTGAGTGGATCGGCCAAGGAAAGTCCTAGCTTTGGCCTGCGAGACTCAAGTAGACACTGACCTGCGGAGTTGACCCGCCAGACCAAGTTTGAACTTCTTGGCCCTTGGCCAAAAATGACGAGAAGCGCCACCGCGGAAAAATTATAGATAGTTGGCCCTAGGTTAAAAGCATGACAAGAAGGCTGACAGCGTGAACATCATTCTTGCCAACTCGCCGAACATAAGTCAGGAAGTGAGTTTGACTCACTTTCTGGGTGGACTAAACAACTATTTTTTATTTACCACGAAAATGGCCAGTCCACCCGTAACGTCCGAACAAAGCGCACCACCGCGACTCTCCTGGGCCCTGGCTGATGACGGCCACAGAAGGCACGGAGGAGTCAGCTTCGGAGGCTGCTCTGATCATATCCTCGCAGAAAACCGATGAGGCTGTTTTTGGGGAGGGAAGAAGAGGTGATGTCGGGTAGGGATGAGTAAATACCAGGAGCCACAAAAACACATGAAAACGTCATGCCTAGTCATGCCTAAAAAACACGAGGCTTTTTTGGGAAAACATGATGTTTCGGAAAACACAATGCTTCGAGTTCAAGCAGTTTCTCATTGGTTCCTTCAACTTATCATCCGGTCCCAAAAACATCATCTCACCCTCAGAATCTCCCATTGCCCTCTCCCCTTTTGCGCTCACAGTGAAACTCGCTTCGCATTCGCAACTCGTCATTGGCAATTCCAATCTGAAAGAGGGAAGCCGGGGATGTAAATAGTCAAAAGTACCACCTTGATCCTTCCAAGATCCTTCCAAGATCCTTCCAAGATCCTTCCAAGATCCTTCCAAGATCCTTCCAAGAAGGCTGCCCGGGCTTCGAACAGCGCAAGCCCAGGCAAAGACCGATTTTTGTTGCCCGCGACTTCGTTGATTTCCATCCATCCAAAATCTCGAGTTAGCGCATCAGGGGTTGACCCGAAAAAATCCCGGTTTGCTACGGGTTACTGCGAGCTTTCTGTGATTTAGCTACGGGTCGCGATGTTTTCGATAGGGCTTCTACGGGTTCCCTACGGGTTCCCTACGGGTTTCTACGGGTTTCTACGGGTTGTCACAATCTCCAAAAGTGTCACCCGCGTCTGTTTTTGCACCCCAAAGAAGGCTTCGGGATTCCAGCGCTCCCTTCAAACTGGTTGCGGCATGACCTGGCGCCAGTCTTCAGGGATCTTCAGGTGCCTGTTGCGGCGAAGGTAATTAAAGACTGAAGCCAGCTGGGCACCCTGGCTGTCAGGCTCATCAATGTGGGCCTTAAAAAATGAAGCATATTTAGTATAGAGCCCTTCCCCTCATTTGGACGCTTAATGGGCAATAGCTCTCTCGACCCTTGCCTTTGCTCCTTTGCTGCAAATGTTTGTTTGGCCCCGGAAGCCAATGTTTAAGAGTTTGTTGCTTTTGATCAAGGAACACAATATGTCTTTCCTGAAAACACATTGCATCGGTGTTGGTCACGACATTTTTCACAGGTTCTTGGAGCCCTAGGTAGGGAGGAAATTCGGAAA
Organism: Effrenium voratum; assembly: GCA_963377175.1. Taxonomy (NCBI): domain Eukaryota; class Dinophyceae; order Suessiales; family Symbiodiniaceae; genus Effrenium; species Effrenium voratum. Next base: position 89,926 of record CAUJNA010002224.1, on the reverse strand, counting down.
CGCGTTCCCCACATTACCGTGATAAGAACAAATACAGAAAAGTATCTTTTCCTGGGAAAAAATATGCGGGGGAGACCGTTTTGGGCGTGAAGTGTCAAGGGAAACCAAAACGAAACCTTTGCAAATACAAAAAAGGGTTCATGTGGATGTGACATCCGAACAAACAAACAGCAGTGTTTACAGGGATTTCCACCGGGATCCAATGACCCAACAAATAGTTTTGAAAACCCTCAACACCGACATTGCCCTTTTGTTGGGGGCGATACCAGTGTCTTTTCAAGGATACAGCGAAGCTACCAATTGTCTGGGCTCCGGATTCCAAATCCCATCAAACACAATTCACACAAACCTGAACCCACACCATTTCCCAATTGATGTCTGTTTTAGGGCGAACCTTTGTTGGCCAGTTTTACATAGCTTTACATGAAAACCGACAGGAACCTCCCATCATGTTGGGTTCATTGCGTTCGTCGAAGTTTGTTTCTGCGTTTCTTTGCAAACCAACAAAATCGGGTGTCCCAGTCGCCCGAGTTTTCCACCATTGTGGCTCACATGTCCTCTAACGGGGACCTCAAGCAAACTTGCCCAAACGAAACGATAGGTTGGACCCTTTGAGACCTGGACCAAGTATGGCTGTGGGTCAAAAAAAGGGACCCAAAAATGGGACCCAAAATGGAACTAAGGACTAAACTTCGCAGTTCCCAGGTGTTGTCATTTTGACCCATACCCATATGGACCAGGGGGAAACCCAAAGGTCCAAAGGTTGGCTTGGCCACAGCCTCTCAGTTTCCATGTCATTTTGACTCAATCATCCACCACCCCCCCAACCCGGGGGGGGGGGTTGGTTCGAACCCCATGAAAAGGGTCGCTCACAGTGAGCTCGGGCTTACCCGAGCCAAATCGCTGGAATCGCTCGCCATAAAATAGGCAGTCAAATGAAGTCAAATGATATATATATATATATAAAGGGCTAACTTATGGCGTGGGGTACCATAAAACCAAATTAAGTCATGACCATGGGAACATCATGATAGTAGTTCTTTACACCCTTGAAATCACCCAGCGCTTTCAGTTTCCAGTATAGCAACCAGGATGTGTTGCCTCTGGGCTTTACATGATTGGCCTTGGGGGAAAAAACACTGTGGTTTCTTGCAGTTGTGGGCCATCCCCTTGAAGAAAAACACTTAAAACAGGGCACCACAACAGGTCTAGGTACTGGTGCTGTCACCAAAAGCAACTGGGCTGCCCTCAGATCCCCCGCTAAAAGTTTCACTTTTAGTGGGCTAAATGGAAACTACCACTAATCACTAAAGGTCTAAAAAGCTAAGGGGATGGCTGGGAGGCAATAGGCCCTACCACGCCTCAGTGCCGCCAACGCGCCATCAGCCGCTTCGCGCGCGAAGCGCCAGCGGCGATTCGCGCTTTCGGCCCGTGGGCTCCAACCGCTTGGCTCGCCCGAAGCCAATGACCAAATTGAGAGCTGTGAAATGAATCCCTAAAACATCAAGGCCGAATCCGTTCTAAACCACTCGTAGACATATACGTGAAACAAGATGAGACACATATGATGGCAGTGCAACTGTGCCAGGCTGCTTCGTGCAACTGGTGAGCCTGTGGCAAGCTTACAGGGCCCATGTTTCCCGGTGCACATCCACGCATTGAGAGCAAGCCGATCTTCACCTTGTCTCTGGAGCCGGGAGGAAGCACAGCGACATGTGCGGCACGATGGGGTGAAGTAGGAAGCCCCCTGTATTTGGTGGGAAATCTAGGGAGGCCCCCAAGGTGATCCCTAACCGTCAACTGAACCAGCATCAGCAAGGACTCAGATTCTTCCATATCTTCAACACATTGCAACCAATAATTTGCACGTAATCTGGTCCAAGTCATCAAATGGATCCGTGGATGTCCAACCCATCGACACGTGGAAGCTGCAAGCCCCTTGGATGGATCTAAACTCCCCAAGTAAACAGATCTTGCATCTTAGCCCCGAGCTTGTTTTACTCCCGGATCGGTGAGTCCGCAAAAACAAAAGTTACCACCCTCCCCCCAAAACAAACAAACAATCAATCAAACAAACAAGCAACAAACAAAACAAAACAAACAACAACACAATCAATTAAACAATCAATTAAACAAATCAACAAGCAAACAAACAAACAAACAATCAATCAATCAATCAGTCAATCAGTCAATCAATGAATCAATGAATCAATGAATCAATGAATCAATGAATCAATGAATGAATGAATGAATGAATGAATGAATGAATGAATGAATGAATGAATGAATGAATGAATGAATGAATGAATGAATGAATGAATGAATGAATGAATCAATGAATCAATGAATCAATGAATCAATGAATCAATGAATCAATGAATCAATGAATCAATCAATGAACCAATGAACCAATTAACAAATCAACCAATCAACCAATCCATCCATCCATCCATCAAGTCAAATCAAATCAAATCAAATCAAATCAATTCAATCCATCAATCACACAATCAACATAACAAACAAACAAACAAACAAAAAACAAACAAACAAACAAACAAACCAACAAAAAAACAACCGACCCCCCGACCCAACCCGACCCAACCCAACCCAACCCAACCAAACAAACACACAAACACATACAGACAAACCAACCAACCAACCAACCAACCAACCAAGAAACCAACCAACCAAACAACCAACCAACAAACAAACAAACAAACAAAAACGCAACCAAAAAACAAAACAAGAAAGCAACGAGCTAAATAAACACATAAATCCACACAGAACGGAACACAGTAACAATAACAAAAAAAACAGAAAGGAACAAAACGAACAAAACAAATCAGGAAAGAAGGAGCGAAGCACAAGCAAAACAAAAAGGGATTCACTAACGAAATCAAGTAAAAAAGCAAAAACACAAAACAAAAACAGAACCCTCAAAACTGGAATATGGACAAGTTAAACGAATACATCAACACATATGTAGAGACACATAGGACATACACAAAAACACAAAGAAGTAAACACGAAACACAAAACACAACAAACCAATCAAACCATAAACACATGTTAAAAGACATGAATGAAATAAAGACATACATCAACAATAAACAGCAATAACAAAACGCAAGAACAAACACGCACAACATGATAAGACTACATACACACAAACAAAACCAAGCAATAAAACTACAGTCATGGTCCATGGTGCTTGACACTCGTCGAATCTGACTTGTGGCTTAAACGTCATCTACCCCATACCCCAAAAAGGATAGCTCTTTTCAGGCTTGCGTGCAAGTAGTTCATGTGGCCAAACAGTCCAAGGTGAAATATCCGGCCCAACAGCATTCAATATGTTTTTGGTTGGCTGTCTGGGTGATTTGTGAAGCTCAGGTGGCTGCCAGATCTGCAGAGGGACCAAACTTACCCAAGCTCTGACGGAGGCTCCACAAACGATGTGCTGCTTGTATATGTCCCACCCAAACCACGCACTATTCACGGGGAAGCCAATTCAAACTGGCAACATTTGGTCCTTCCAAAAGGGCAAACAAGCTGGGCGGAAGCGCTTCAGGAACAATCAACCGCACCTGTCCGTTTCATTTCACGATGCCGGCAGCTCGAACACCGGCCTGGCATGGCCCGGTAAACGACATGGACCTGCGTGCCCGGAGTGCGGCTTGGCGAGCAGGTCGACCCGGTTTGGGCAACTCAGCAATAAGGTTTTATCTATGATGGCTTACGCTACCTCCAGGTAAAGCAGGGTAAAAATCCCTCTATATTCTGGCTACATAGTGGTTGTTTATCACATTACACCCTTGGGGGTAGAAATTTGGGGCTAGCGGACACCATCATATACATTCGATTACCCCTAAATGTGATTGAACCCAGACGAATGTGCCCCTGTTTAGGATCCTGGGTCTTGTTGGCTGCAATGAAATGATAAACCTCTCGACCGATTTGCTTTGGACACTTCCCGCCTGGAAACAAGCTCCCCGAGATCCACTCGCCGAATTCGTCTCGCTATGACCGGGTGGCTCGCTCCGGTAATTTACAAGCTGAAGGTCTGGGAGCTGCCGCAAAGACTTTCGGAGTCAGTTCATTGGAAAGGTTGTCCTGAGAAGTTCGCACAAGCCACACCATTTATGTGTATCATTGCATGCAATCTATATATATATATATATGTATATATATATATATATATATTATATATGTACATATGTAGGAAATGTCTCCAGGTCCACAATTGGAGTATCGCAGTGGTCTGTGGTTGCTTTGTTTAACTTGCATCTTGCAGTTCTTTCTACGGGCACCCACAGCGGGTGTCCGATTGCTGCGAGCCACAAAAGCCGCGCGGCTTGCGCCTTGTGCTGCCAGAACCGGAGCCAGGAGTGGCAAGAAGATATGTCCCATACTGACTCAGAGCCATGGAAAGGAACTCGGTTGCTTTTTGCTCCCCTGCTAAAAGTTTAACTTTAGTGGTTTAATGGAAAACCCATTAGTTGGCAAAAAGTTAAAGTCCTAACATCCCTGCAAGATGCACCAAAGGGAAGCTATGGAAGGAGTGTGGTCTTTGATGGTCCTTCATGGCCCCTATTGGCCGCTATTGGTCACCAATGGTCGATAGGAGGCTGCAATCTTGGTTTCTGTTGCCCCCTCTGCAACCAGTTTAACTTGTCGCCCAATCGAAAATCCTCTGTTTCCGACAAAAGCCAAAGTCCGAGGATCCAACCAAATTCCCACACTGCATTGGCTCTTGCCATGACTCGGAATCAGTGCATGAAACCGAAGTGGGTAACAATCAGTTCGCGTGTGCAGCAAGGTACTTAGGTACAGTACGTTTCGCACGCATTCGAAGGGACTTCCAGAAATTGGATAGCACCTCCAAAGCCTCCTGGACAAGGAGGTTCAATCGGCAATACTAAGAGAATTTCAGGATGTGAAGCCACGTCTAAGCAACTAGCTGGGTCTTAATCTTTGCCCCCTGAGCACCAACTCGCTTCCTGAGTGTAGTGGCCACAAAAAGTACAAGCTGTTTGTTCGCCACTAAATGGTCTTCCAAAAAAAGTTGAAAGTCCAGAACACACATGTTGCGAACGAGTTGAAGGTGTAAAGCTCCAAGCTGGGTGCTAAATAGGGTGACTGGGAAAAACAACTTCTGCATCCTCTTTTGATTTGTTTCCTTTAGCCGAAACTAAGGCTAAAAGTTATGGTTGCCAATGGTTGCCATTGATCGCACCCAATCAGCAACAAAGCAGCTCGCGCTTGAATGTGTGGCTTTTAACAGATCCGCGCCGCTGTCGGCCCTTCGGGCTCTCTGGGGAAGAGTGTCCGCTCGCCCAAGAGTAGTCCCAGCTCGCCTCGCGACAGAGATGGGTTGGTGCTTCCTTTTGCGCCAGCATCATCCTGTCATCCTGTTTCAGACTCGGCTAGAGTCATAGTCAGCTAGCAGTTTCAACAAATGCCATGGCGCCAGAGCGCCAAACAAACGAGCGCCAAACAAACTAGCTTCAACAAATCCCTAAGGAAAACCCCTCAACATGGCCCGAGAAACAAGACACATGTCGCCTCTATGATGGGACACAAACATGCTGAACCCGATTTATAGCTCAATTTCCACTGCCAAAGCTCAGGTCTACGACAAAAAACCGAGAGACACGAAGCAACTAACTTCTATACGCCTTCCACCAGTGCCCCCTATATTGGCAAAATGATCTATGGGGAGATCAACCTCATTTCAGTGGGGAGCTTGGGGGTGAGCTTAAAAAGGGTCCCTGATTCGTTTTGCGATCATTGGTTCCTGTACAAACAAAGTAGTCATTTAGCCACCAAAGCAATCCAGGCTGATTGTATGCAAAAGGCTCCCAGAATAACTGCGTACCTCCGGCCCTGAACGAGCGGGGAGGCCGGGGGGGGGGGGGGGGGACTTTCCGGATAGAATAGAAGGAACTGAAAAATAAGCCGCAATAGTAAGGGATAATCCCAAGCATGGGTGCGACCGCTTTTTGAGTTCGTTTCGTTGGTTTGGACACCATTGCAATACCAGGTCTTGATTCTGACTCAAATGGCCCCGAACGTCCCAAAAGAAGCTATTGAGCCTGTTTGTTCTAATCCATCTGACTCTGTGGTAATGTTGGGGATGTCCTTTGGCTTTCATATTTTGCTCTGTCAGGATTTGCTTCGGTGTTCCTTTCATCAACATTCAGGGTCGGGACCCCCCTTTTGCCAACCAGGTTTCGATGACGTTTGGAAAAATGCTGCCTGCACCTCCCTGCTGTTGGGCTTTAGCGCGAGAGGCCGTGTCTGTGTCTGTCTCTTGATCACGTTTTGGGTAGATTTGCCCCCGGATTCAGCTTCTGAACAAGTGGGTATGAGTCAAAACAAGCCATGCTTGGGCTGTTCCACTTTGGGACTGACCCAACAAATGGCGGCCTCAAACAAGACACTCCAGGCCTGTTTCCGCCTTCATGGGAACCCAGGATTGACTTATATTCATTGTTTGATTAATAAGGGGCTGTATGTTTCAGAAGGTCCCGGTCACTTGGCGCAATACGCCCTATGAATGCGGCTGATTTTTGTTTGTCAACCCGGGCCTCAGCTTCATGGCGTCTCTTCAGAACCCCATTCTGGTTGAAAGGGGATGAAGAAAAGCACCTGACCAACCTGGCGAAGCCAAAAAAGCATTGGCCGAAACCAAGCCAAAAGGCACTCACTTCACACCTGGGTTCAGCTCAACATTTCAAAACCTGTCTGCACCAGCCCTAAACCAAGACACCAACCCGCCTGACAAAACTCCAAAACCAGAACCCTGACGCGCGGCAACCTCAAGCAACTGTGCCTGACAAAGTGTCCACCAATCCCACCCACCCACCTACCCACCTACCTAGCTGCCACAAAATGACTAGTGTTGCCTGCTACCCTCCCACTAACATGGAACTTGACTGGCCGTCATTTTGGGAGAAAAATGGTCTAGGGACCTTCAATGAGCTTCCATACTAAGAGATAGGGTTGTGGTTGGAGGTTTTCGGAAAACAGAGGCCCACACAATCCTAGGCTACACACACACACACAAAACATGGTTCAGATCCTTTTTGATATTTCGTCAACCTTACAATAAGTGTTCTACAGGATCAGCTATTTCTTGTTTCTTCGGTTTTTTGCTTTTGATATTTTCTGTTGAACAAAGTGTCCATGTGAGCGTAGGATCAGCTGCTTTTTTTCAGTTAATCGTCTTTGTGTTTTTTTTGTTTCAGCAAAGTGTCCATGTAAGCGCAGAAGGGGCATGTAAGATGTCACCCAACCATAGACCGTCAACGTGCACATCGGCTGCCCCCAAAAACCTGGGCTGACTTGGCGCTTCGCCTGGCTTCGGCTGGAAGATGATCATCCTTACGGCCAAATCGGAGGGTCGCTTTTTGGAGCCCCCGGAAAAACACGGGAAGATATGCCCAGTGAAATCGACTCCCTAAACCAAATTCTGCGATGGGATCTCCGGGTATGGAGCCATGATTACTGATGCATATATACATATGTGTCAGGGAACAGTGGGCAGTTTTTGTACCCCTTGTATGAGGCGTATATGCTGCTCGTGGCTGCCAAATGTTCTCCTCTGGGTGTCAACTAGGGGGTATAGAAAAATCAATAAACACCAATCCCCAGTTGCTGTCCAAAAAAACAAAACATCATAAGGCTTTTAGCACGCAGCCTTACATGCCAAGTGGATTCCATTCCAGAAGTCGTCTTCTAATTCAGGGCACCAAGACTCGCTCCGGTCCAGGTGGGTTCTATGAGCCACAGCCGGAAGGTCATCCCGTTTACTGGAGTAGATGAGAGGGAAACTGACCCTTGCTCATATATATATATATATATTGGAATAGAAACAGGGTATAGAACCGCGCTTTAGCAGGGTAAAGTCGGGCTGCATGGCGATGGACTTTCTAGAGCGCAACCTTCTCTATGGACATCTTGGCTAGACTGCCATCCCCATTTTGCCGGAATGGCTCCTGTTATTTGGTTCTTCCAACATCACTCCACGCCAAGGAAACTCCATTCTACGCGTGCGGCGTTGGTACAAACAACAATGATCACAACGATTATTCAAAGCAAACAGTGCAACAGGTAAACATAAAACATCTGACACAATCTGCAAAATTACTCTGCTCCCCTGCAATTCAGCATAAAACCCAAAAGGGGGTCCCTTTGGTGGAGACTCTTCCAGGCATGTTTTCGTGGGGTTCCAGGTCAATCTGCAGGAGGACTGATGAATATTGCCTGCCCAAAAGGTTCGTAACTTGTTGCAGGTCAGGGTCAGTGGGTTATTAAGAAAATGGAAGTAACAGTTTCCCCAAACAGTTAAAGCTTCAAGATCCAGGCCAACAGCATTCAAAGAAATTCAACAACCTAAGGAACCATAAGGCCCCAGCTACGTTTGCCTCCACCCCCCCCGCATCCCGACCCCCGCGGAATTTGGTTCGATCGAATTAGCGCAGAAACAAATCGGAACAAAACGTTCTTCCTCTGTTCGTTGGTCGTTGATACCTCTCAAATCATAAGTGTAACAAAGGGAATCGCGCCTGAGTCATAATTATCTCCCCTTCCTCCTGTGTTTTTCCCAAAGACACGCGCTTCTGGCCTAGAGAAAGGAAAGCCCCCGACAAGTCTGGACAGGAATTAGTTTGGCCCACCTTGAAGACAAGGGCAATGACGCAAGATGGTACCACACGTTGACCCAGACATATCACTTGTTGAGGGTATACCTTTTCTTCCTGAGTGGATTGGCAAAACAATGCAAACTTGTGGTTTGCCACTAACCAAAAGTATGAAGAGTCCAGGAACTCTGCCTGTGAGTTGTGAGGGGAAGCCAACAAACTTCAACACACCGTTCTGGGGGGGGGGGTCCTCTTTCGGCTATCCGTCGAGAGCGGTTTTCACCATTCAGCTCAGACCCTTTGGACCGGCCAACAAAAGTCGCAGCTCTAGGGTACACCAAGATGTTCAGACTCACATGCGTGTCCTTCTTTGAGTTGGTACCTTTCTTTGTTAAAGGACAGCCAAAAGGAAACTACCCGTTTTTCGTGGCTCCCAAAAAAAAAAGACACGCCCAGAAGGAAACCACCATGTTTGGCGGTTCCCTAAAAAGACACACCCAATATTCGCTCCACCCTGAACATGACATGTTCTGGAGAAGACCCCGGCGTAACATCTCCGCTCCATTTTGCTTAGGCGCGCCCCGTTCACCTGCGAGCCATGGCAAGGGCTTACCGTCAGAGGGCTTTGCATGCTTGAGTAGGGAATGAGAAATGGAATGACCCTATAAACCATCCCTTGTGGCTTCCTTTAAGGAAATCCCTGGGAATTAATTCCCACATTCCCTACTGAGCACCAGAAGAAACAGTCAAAGTATAAAAGATCCAACTCAATCACATGTAAGGATGGTATCTGCCTTGCCTGCATGGGTAAGTGGATCTGCGATGGCCAAGACTTTCGGAAACGTGTGTGTTGGGGCGCTGAAATCTAAGACTGGAATTCGGGTCGACTGGCAAAGGGGTGTGGCACTTAGGGAGTGACAAGCAAAAACAATCCCCGATGGTTTCTTTTAATGGGATCCCTAGGTTCATTCTCAACACCCTGCGTCATTCACTGAGCACCAGCACGCTTCGTTGTCATGAAATGGCCCCTAATAGTGAGTGACTAGGTTGTAATGGCACCAATTGCTGCTGCTATGACTCTGAAGCAGCATGTAGACCATCCTACTGTGAATGGACAAAGTCCACTTCGCACCAAATGGGATTGGTGGCGTGTCCCCGTGTTCATTCGGGTCCCATCCCTAGTGGTGCAGAAGTTCGTCCAACAACCATAGTAGTACTAGGGTCCAAATGATTGCGCAATGATTCTCTTATGAGCATGGCATTTTAAGGCCCCGCACACATTTAGTGGGGAACCAGAGTTTACCACATGGTTTCTTCTGGGCATTTGCTATGGTAACTAGAAGCACTTGCAAGGGACATGGAGATGGGCGTTTTGCTTTGTGAAGTCATGACTTATGTCCCGCGGAAACAACCAAACAACTTTCCCAAGGCTCCCGACGAAAGCTTGAGAAACCCAAAATTCAAAGGCCTCGAATTGCCAACCGGGCGGGCGCAAACTGGCCGTTAAAGTGGCCTGCCCGACCTTTTGGAAGAAATATCATTGGCACGAAGGCGATTTTCACCCTTAGAAGCCCCTTTACGATTACATGTGCCTTACCGTGTGTGTGTGTGTGTATGTTGGGTGTTTACTTATTCTCTCTCTCTCTCTCAAAAAATAAGCTCAGGTGATATCCCCAACAGCATGCGGTGCTCTTTTTAGTGCTCGCACCACCCCGCAGCCCTTGCAGTCGTGGAAACCTGGTGGAACCCTGGTGGAACCCTGGTGGGAACCTCACCTCAGGGCCGCCCCGGACCACCCCGGAGCCTATCTGGGCTGAGACCCCAAAGCTTTCAGCTGTTGGGGAAAAAACACATATTATTGGTCCGACCCCAAGTCGTGTGAAGTCCAGAAACTCGCGGAAGAGGGAAAGACATGGTTAAACCATGACGAGCCTTGGCTTCACTGCGCCCCCAGAATCGGAAGTGACTTTCCAGCTCAAGGGACATAAATGGAACTGGAAAAAGCGGGTTGCGTGTGGAATATGATCCCCCAAAATCCAAAGCTCAAAAACCCTGCAGGTCCAAGGTAGGGCAAATGGGTCTTCTCAAAATGGTGGACCTAGCCAAAGGGAAACAGGGTTTGGGAGCAGGGTTTGGCAAGGCCACAGGAACAAATCACCCCCCTTTCTCCACAAATGATTTCAAAGGGACACCTTCTCCAAAGAGAAACCCCAGGCATCACAGGGTGGGACATAGACCATAGACCGCGTCCTGTGGTTTTCTGGTGCCTGCACATCCCCGGCCAAGACTGGCAAATGCAGAAGCTGCTTGCAGTTCTGCAAGTGCAACTCCTGCCGTCCGCGGCATGGCGATTGCCCGGTAAAACTTTCTGCTAGGACCTGGCCAGGTCCTCAGGTAGGGAGGTCATGACTGATGTATGGTGCTCCCCTGTGAAACAGTTGTCGGACAAGACTACATGAGCAGGGTAGGCGAAGGTCATGTGAATTAACAGTTGACGGCTAAAGATCCCGCCAAGTAGCCAAGAGATGCTGGCATACTGGCGACAGACCGAGAGAAAACCAAGGGGCATGATTCGCAGTTTGTCACAGGTAACTTCCTGGACTTGTCATTACCCTCAATCCCAAATTTGTGCATCTAAAAACGAATGGAGACTCCAGGTACAAAAACATGTAAATATGCAAATCCTTTCATTGACACAATATATATATATAACTACACTACATGTGTATTGCTTTTTTAATAAGAGCAATCTCCGAATGTCTGCACCGTGATATGGTCCTATGACGTGTCCTATGAAGTCGAGGATTTCGGCTCAGTCTTTTGGTTTTCATGCGGAAAACTTAGGGCTCCGTCCCTGGTTGTTGTGGGACATGTGGGAAACTTGATGCTCGTCTGATATCCCTCCCAAATAAACTATGGACTAGTGGACGTGAAAAGAAAGGGTCCTGTTTCGGGAAAAGCCCAATGGCTCCGCTATCTATTGGAAAACACATCGATGACACCAGGCACTCCGCACGCCCCCAAGGCAACACTGGACAATTTTGAGAGGTTCACAACCTTCCCTAGGTCCTCCAGTAGAGAGGTTAGAATAAGGGTACCCGAGTTTTTTTCTGTAGTCAAGCCAAATTTTGTAGGGGAACCCTCCCAACCAAAAAAGGGGTGAGAGGCCGGGTACCAATCGCTGGGGGACCTGGTGCCCAGCTCAGGGGCCGCATATCGACCCAGAGCACATGTGGGGAAGAGAGCCGAGTCCGTCGGGCACAAGAACCATCGAGTGGCTTGAAAGGACCAAGACGCACCATTCTTGGCTGACCACTCATGGGCCTTTGTTTTTGGAACTGAGACCTGAGATTTCGAGGGTAGCCAGAAAGCAAACGGCTCAGCCTGGGGCTCACAAGTCAGGGCTCCATTTTTTGCCTTGGTGGAGTTGTAGAAGTACGGAGGTGACCACAAAAGCCTGGTTGATTCCAGCGTAAGCTACTCATGCATGATGGACTAGAAACAAAGTCAAAAGGTTGGCCTCCAGGGAGTGTTCACGCCGATGAGGGGGAGTCTGGGCTGGTCTTCGACGCCACGTAAAAAGTTAAACAGTTGGAACAACTGAGAACTACTGTCCAGTAGTGACAGATGTCCTTTTAGACCAACAAGGGGAGAAACATATTCCTTGCACCTTTGGAAGTTTAGGAAGCCGCCGTTTTCAGAAAACCCGGACACGTTTCCCGGCCCTGCAATCCTTGCAGTTCGAGGCCCAGTTGGTGGCAACGCCGACACCTTGCAAAATTTAATGGCAGGTCGTTCGAGCCATGCGTTGTGTGTCTTGTGATCCCTCGCGCTATTGGTTGAACACCCCCGCCTACAAGTCTAGTGTTTTTAAAGGAATACCCTCAAAATGGTTGGCAAACACAAACCCCCCTGTCAACGATGTTCACCAAAGGAGCCCCTATGAACACTTGCACCCATAAATGACAACCCCATTTCTTTAAGCAGCCCCTGTACCATTGGAGTCTGCTCGTTTTAGCCCAGGAAACGGCTAGATCGCTCGCGAGGTGCGCTTGTGCACTTGAGGGATTATCTTCGTTGTTTGTTTGTCTCTCTGTCTGTTTGGTTTGTTTTGTTTGATTGTTTGTCCGGCACAGACGGACAAAAGACAAACAAACAAACAAACAAACAAACAAACAAACAAACAAACAAACAAACCAACCAAAACGCACGCACGCACAGACACATATAAAACAAACAAACAAACACACAAACAAACAAACCGAACAACCAACCAACCAACCAACCAACCCAGCAAACAAGAAAACACTAGCAAACAAACTAACTAACAAGCAAAACAACACAAAACAAACAAACAAACAAACAAACAAACAAACAAACAAACAAACAAACAAACAAACAAACAAACACACAAACAAACAAACAAACAAGCAAGCAAGCAAGCAAGCAAGCAAGCAAGCAAGCAAGCAAGCAAGCAAGCAAGCAAGCAAGCAAGCAAGCAAGCAAGCAAGCAAGCAAGCAAGCAAGCAAGCAAGCAAGCAAGCAAGCAAGCACACACAGACAAACAAACAAACAAACAAACAAACAAACAAACGAACGAACGAACAAACAAACGAACAAACACACAAACAAACAAACAAACAAACAAACAAACAAACAAACAAACAAACAAACAAGCAAGCAAGCAAACAAACAAACAAACAAACAAACAACCACCACCACAAACACCACAAACACCACACGCGCACGCGCACACACACACACAAACACACATGAACACACATCACAAGCACAAACACGATCACAAACAAACAACAGAACACAGCACACCACATCACAACACAACAGGTTCGGCATCACAACCAGTGTCTCGGTGTCCCTGTCAATCTGAGAACAACATGATGTCTTGTCTTGATTGTAGAGTGGGTACCTAACTCAAAACCTATAACCCCCGAAACCACACCCAAGGTAACAATTTGCTAGCCCAAATCGCAGCCCTCGGGTTGTGTTGGCTCCAACCTGGAACTTGCTTCAGGACAGTGGCCTTGGAACAAAACTGGGAACACAGCCAGAAATGCCTGGTTTATCCTTTGGCCTCCCTTTTAAACCCCAACAAAGCTACCCTCAAATCAGTTCTATGGCCTATACAAGACCATAAATTGGTTCAATTTGTAACCCCCCCCCCAGCCCCTCATATTATATATTATGTTATCCCAACAACGGCCAAATGAGCGAAGCAAGTACCCCCTAGTACCCCCAGAGCAATTCAAAACCCACGCGCCGTGGCCCAAAACTGGGTCAGAGCGAGCGGCGGCCCCGCAGGCTGCGCAGCAAGCCAGGCACGTCTGGGCCTACGGTGAAACTGAAATTTGGCGTCTGAAACCAGGCTGGGTGTTAAATAGTAGAAATACAGAGGAGATACCCTGTTGGTTAGATTCCTTGTGGGAAAGCTAAAGAATATGGGCTAGTTTAGCACCCAGAGAGAGTTCGGGTTGTTTCACAATCCTGTGGCTATTCCATCTGCAGGCCCGAAAAGGGGGCCTCCTCTTCGATTTCCCCAACTCAGTCGCAAGGGGAAGAACATGTGGATGTGAAAGGAGGTTGTGCGCAGTTGTCGCTTCTTGGAAGTTAAGCAAACAGTAGACTAGCCGATTTTATGGTCACTCACATGAAGCCATGGTGTTGGGCGGGTTTTGGCAAACGGTTGCCTATTTTCAGTGACGCCAATCCAGAAATTGATTCCTCTGTGGACATTTGTCACTTTTCACGGCCTTCATGTCAAATTCGGACGGAGCAACAAGCGTTCGAGCAGGTTCCCTGGAAATCCCATGGTGGTTTCATTTATCCCCAAGTGGCCTTCCATGACCTCTGCCACATTTCAATTTGTGGGGTGCCCCAAACAAAGGCTCTTCCAAGTCGACCCCGGAGTGAGAAATCCAACAATTACGAGACAAAAGGGGACGACTGCTCCCACATGGGGGTTTTGCACCGTCTTTCACCCAACTGTACCCTTGCCCTTTTGGTTTCTTAAGAAGACACCTGCCTGCTGTCTTTTTACACCACGGGTAAAACGTTTTAGAGGCTCCGTTGAGGTGAAATCCCAAGGCCATCAGAACATGTCAGATTCGGTGTTTAATATTTTGTCAAGCCTGCATTTAAACATAGTGTTGGAAACCCAAAAGCCAAAAACTGATCTGGGCAAATTGTATTACATCACCAAGGATCGCCCTGAAAGAAACCTTCATCATCTGGATCGCGTGCTAAAATTTTCACTTTTTGGTGGGTTCAATGGAAACCCCCCACGAAATCAACTAAACAGCTAAAAAGCCAAGGAACCGGATGGCTGGGAGCCACCAAGTCATGCGCAACAACGCACCCCCCCCCAGTGACACTGTGCCCACTCGTTTGCCGTCCCAGCGGCGCTGTCCCCGGAAGTAGGGCGGATTCAGCAAGGCGTGCCTCTCGAAAACGGAAAGCCGCCCTTGGTTTCAAAATTGGGGGCCGCCCTTTCACCCGAGAAAAAAAAGAAGTCTGGGAAACTGTGGTGCACTTGTTTGTGATTCTGAGGATTGATGCCTTGCGCAAGCTGACGATGCCTTTGCTAAAGAGTGCTTGTAATTGCGATGTCTGAATCACTCAACGGGGTCCTCTACTTTCGAGTTTTGTAGCATGCCGCTACTTGCTAATGCTCATTCAAGCCCGAAAAGCTGCAACTACCTTAGCAAATGTCTTCATTCCTGCTTGGCAATCGAGTTGAATAGAACTCTAATAGATTCCAGTATGGAAAGGACAAGCTTGTTGTTTCTGCTAATTTGCCTGCCCCTTAAAAAGAGTGAACAACCAATAGAAATGCAAGGACAATGCAACTTCGGTTCCAATGGTTTACAAGCTGTAAAAATTGTCACGCTTTAAGTTTATGTCTTTTTAATTTGCGTTAAATGTAAATGTTATTGTGAATTAGAATTGACATAGGGCGTCCTTTCCAAATATGAGTTTAATTGGGATTTAAACAGAATCTAATAAGCAGAAACAAGCTTGTTTTCTTCTAATGTTCAAGCCCCTCAACAAGCAAAACATGGAACATGCAAATTATGTTCCAATCGGTTGCAAGTAATAGACTGCAAGGCTTTAAGTTTGAATGGGATTTCATTAGAACTCACTTCCAATGTTAACTTTGAATGAGTGCTTTAAATAGTACTTCCCCTCCTTAGGAGTCCAATTCGACTTCACTTAGAACTTGTATGTTTGATCAGATGTTAAATCGAAATTCATACTTGCACATATGAGTTCAATTAGAGCTTAATTCATATATTGAATTATAAGCAGAAAATCCGTCCAAGCCTAAATAGGAATTCCTTTCCATTGTTGACTAGATTTCTATTAAACATATATAATGTAATTAACATCTAGTAAGGAAAGACAAGCTGGTTCTTTCTTCTAGTTGGCTCAAATAGACTTCTTACACTTAAACGGATGTTAAAAAGGAATTAAATAGAGTTATTATTGTGAAAATGTATTGAAATATGAATTCCTTTCCAAGTAGGACTTTGAGTAGAATTCAAATGAACAAAAAATAGAATGTAATGAGGACACGCACACTGGTAATTTCTTCCAAATTGCCTAGACGACAACAAACAAACTCGAGAATAGAAGTAGACCCAGCATAGAATCATAGACACAGACACCCCCAAAAAGAGGAAACCAACAAACACAACAGTGGATAAGCAAGCACAAAACAAAAGCAAGCTCGAGAAAACCATGTCCTTGGTAAAACCAACAAAAACACCTTGTTTCCAGAACTCAATCAAACGGGATCATGTTCTATGTCAATTAATGGGAAGTACCATATACAAACATGTACAAATGAAGAGTTTTCTAGGGGTTGATTCCTTTTCCATTCTTTTCAACCATCCTTCTTTTCAAAAACCGGATCTGTTTCCAACCTGGGTTTTTGCTGGTTTCCTGAACAGATTCGGATCCCTGGAAAGAATGGGGAAGGTACCCCTAGAGCTATGTCCCTGTGGTCGATTTCCACGAATTTGATGTCCACGAATTTGATGCAACCTCTAACGGGAATTTTTGATATGACAGCTAAAAAAAGTGTCATGAACAACATATCCATACCCTTTTGGGACAAGTTCGAAAAAAAGGTGTTCGGCACCCAGCACCGAAAGCGGTGAGCTAAGTCCGGATTGTCCACGACCAGTCTCAAATACCCAGCGTGTAAGATATGTTCGGTCCTCTGTTCGAGGTTGCCGGGTCCACAACCACTGCGCATCGTCGACGGAAAAACCTTTCGCGCCTGATGTGTGCAGGATTTACGAACTCCTCCTCAGGCTGAGCAACTGGCTGGGCTACTTCGTTTGGATTGGCGGACTGGAGGTGATGTCAGTTTCCAATGTACAATCCGCTTGGGGCTTGGAGTAAAGGCGTGGTTTCTCATTTACCTAAGAACCGGGAGTTCAAGCACGTCCAAACCCCCACCCTTAAAGACCCGCCCCCCCGCCCTATTTCCGCCTTAGCCCAGCAACCCTGCTAGAAAAAGGGCCCGCCTTTCTGGTTCACCATTGTAAGTGGGACCCACCAAATGTTTTGCTTTGCTCATTAAGCCTTTTTCGGGTTCCTTAACTCAACCGGTGGAAGGTCACAGCCCCCCTCAAGTCGATGGGTGTAGTTCCATGATGCCAGTGGCCCAGTCAAAACCAGGTTTTGCGAATTCCAATGAGACGGTCCAGACAGCTGAGTTCAGGAAATGAAACGCTCCCCCCCCAAGGCTCCCCCCAAAAAACAGTTAAGGGTGGTTTAAGGATAGCCCTGGTGGCAAGGACAATTGAGCTTAATTGGGCTTAATTAGGCTTAATTAGGCCTAATTAGGCTTAATTCGGCTTAGTTGGCTAAAACCGCATTCTGCTAACTAAGATTAATTAAGCCTAGTTAAGCCTAGTTTAAGCTCAACCGAGCCTTGCCAAACCCGCCCAACACCAGCCCTGTCAGTTGATCGGTGTCTGCGTTTCTCCCGGCTCACGTTTGTGAAATCAGTCCAGACGCTGAAAAGTGATTCTGTGACATACTGAGGATGGTCAGCGTAAGTGTGTCAGAATGGAAACCCCCCCCCTCCCAACAACTTTCAGACGGTTTAAGTCGTGTTTGGCTTAAAACGCCCTTAACATTTTGGGGGGGGGTACCACGAAATGTGTAAATAGCGTCATTTTGTGGTACCCCCCCAAACATTATAATTTGCCTCCCCCCTTGCCCTTCCCCCTGCCCTCCCCTTCACTTCCAGCCCCCCTCCCCCCCCCCGCCCGCGAAACTCACCGGGCTTCACAATACATTACTCCCGCCAAACAGGATTCTGGCAGGCCAAGTCAGTCACAAATAGATCCCGTCGAGGCGAAACGTCGTCATCTCCAAATATCCATGAAAAAGCTCAAGTTCCCTTAACTTTTTGGCGGGGGGAGCCTTGGGGGGGTAGCGTTTCATTTCCTGATGAGTGATTGGTTCCCCTTGATCCCTCTGAAGGGAGCTGAATTGTGGTGGTTAAAACAAATCTTGCCGAGAGGGACGTTTTCCGATTGATTTCGAAGTGAACCCATCCAAACAAACAAGAAAAGGGAAAAGGGCCACTGGAGGTCTGAACCCTGCCGGTTTATCCACAACACTACTCTCTAACGGTTAATGGAAAGCGCCCCCAAAACTCATTTTCAGAAGCCCTCAAAATGGTTGTAACAAGCTTTGCAGCCAGCCCTGGGATGTCCATTTCCATCAAGGCACCGGCCAAAAGCCGACAGCGCCCTTGTAGTTCCCGGCGTTGGTCCGATTCAGCCCGCAAAGGCGATCCCGGAAATTCACCTCACTGCTCCCCTTGCAGGGGCTCTGAGCCAGCATGCGCCACTTAGCAACTCCTCCAGTCCAGGCAGAAAGAAAATTGGTCTTCCAACAAGCTTGCTTTCTCCAGAAACTCGGGGAGCGAGGCGTAGATTGATACAACCCAACTCACAGACCCATGATGTTCCCAGTCCCAAGCCTGGCGAAGTTTTTTACCACCGGTCCATTTGAAGCAATGGAATGAGAGAATTTTGGAGGTAAACCACAAACTGGATGTTTTGCGGGAGGGTACCCCTCTATTGCTGGCTGTTTTAAGGAAAACCACTGGAGGTCTTTTCTTTGTGTTTTGCACGGGGCACAGCCATGATGCCGTAGTCAAAGCGCCCCTGCGTCAGAAACCAGCTGGTGAGCACCTGAAAACGTCAAGCTTCGCTTCGAAAGCCAAGCTGCTGATTCGAATGGTCCAGCTGGGTGATAAATAGGGTGTCTCGAAATCAACAATCCTCCCCCCAATTTTGGGTGTCCTTTTGAACAAAACGAAAACAATTGTACATGGGGTGTGTCACAAATCAACAATCCTCCCTCATTTGGGGTGTCCTTTTGAAAAAAAAGAGGTGTCGGGTGTCCCCTTGCAAAAAACAACAAAACGAAATGCGACTACGTATGTGCAATCCTCCCCCCATGTTGGGTGTCCTTTTGAACAAAACGAAAACAAACATGACTGTTGACAAACATATTTGCAGAGGTCGCCTATTGTCCGGATGTCATGGGCGAAGGGCGGAGCCAGGAATAAGCCCCTAACCTTTGGCCAGGCGTAGACCCCCTGCAAAAGGTTGCTGTTGCTTTGGGAAGTGCAGGAATGCCACAAAGGCACAAAGCTAAAAAGGCAAGCCAAGTCCGGCATTGTTGGTTGTCTTTAGAAAGCTTGTGAGTCCCAGAGATGAACTGGCACCAGAAAGTGCCCCGTTCGTCGGGGCAATGGTTGGAGGTTTGAAATCTGTTTATATATGTTCAAATGTTTGAAACGCCTCGAACATATATACCTACATATTACTTGATTGTTTGCGGAAACAATCCTAAAACATGCTTGGCATTCTCGGTATCATAACAAAGCACAACTAAAGAAAACAAGGGTTGGTGCAAAAACAACATTTGCCGATTCCAAACATGTGTGAAACAACTCCCAAACTTGTCCAAACAGGTGTCAACCATGTGCAAGCATGTTCGAATCTGTCCCAAACACATCCAATCATGTTGTCTAACATCTCTGCATTTCTATACAATATGCAAACATTTGTCAAACACATGCCCCTCGTTTAAACAAAAAACATGTTTGTCACCGGCGCATTTTAGCGTTCCGGCACCGGTGGTTTGCGAAGGGCCGGCTCCCTGCCGGCTCCCCGCGGCCGTTTGGGACCAAGAGAAGCACCGGGCACTGCAGACTGCAGGTCTACCTGGGACCTTTCTGCCAAGGGCTCCGATCTTCCAGTTTGTCTCTTAAGAACCATCTACTGGAAGACAGCAGGGGAACACATTAAGAGCCCATCAAGGAAGATGGCCATTTTTTCTTCGAAGACAGCAGGGGAAAACAACTCCCTCGGGAACTATCCAGTTGCTTGCACCTACGCCTTTGGTGTGCGACCCCAGTTTCGACCTCTCAAAGAGTTGCGGCAGCATTGAAACCCGGTTAAGCACAGCAATGATCTGAGCCTTGGAATCGGATAGCTCACCATAACACGAGCCAAATCCACCGATCCACCTGCTGCTGAAGTTTCATGGGGAACACCTATTTCCAGTGACATATTCCCTTGAAAACCAACAGGTCAACACAACAAGCATAATTAAGCAAATGGAAGATAATCACAACACATCAAGAACCATAACAGCAAACACTGGTAGTACAAGCAAAATGACACATTCTGGCAATAATACATGTATGTCTAGTAATCGTTGTTTTTTTCTTCAAATAGTAACACCAACACTGAAGCAAACACTAATCATGAAAAAAAAACACTGTGTGTATATATATAGACATAAATATATACTTCAACAACTCGTCACCTCAACCGCAACTCGCCTCCCCCCCTCAGCATCTTGGTCTTTGGCGCGTCGTTGCTCGACACGAAGTCCACGCCGAACTTCGAAGCCGCGGCGGCGCTGTCGCGTTTCCGTTGCGCCAGCCACTCGCCGTCCACGCGCCAGGCGCGCCAGCGGTGCCTGAATCCGGGGATTTCCGGCTTCAGGCGCTCGGGCTCCCATGGAACTGCCAAAGGGAACAGAAAAGAGAAATCGAGGGACACCAAAGTGGACTTGGAGAAAAACCAGGGGTCCTTGTTTGAGACAGCGCTTTGAAGCATCCTTTGATTCCTTACCCATGGATTGCTTCACAGAATTTCAAGGCATCCTTGTTTGTCTGAAACTCGATCGGTTTGTTTGCATGCAACTTGGTATCCCCAAGCCCTCCCTCGCTCCGGACCACTGCGGAGCCTATTCCGGCAGAGACCCAATACCTTTCAGCTGTTGGGGAACTAGGGACAAGAGATCGGAATCAAAGAAGCGAGTTTGGGGTATATGCCCACTTCCTAGTAGGATTGGCCCATGCAAGTCCCAACTTGTTGCCACCAAAATGCTCTTCCCAAAATACTCAGGGAGTGAGCGACCTCCAGGGGATTCACACGAGGGTGTTTTAAGGGATAAGAGTTAACAAGGCGCACACTTTTTGATAATAGGTTTTCAAGGATACACTTTTCCAGCAAAAGGGTGGAACCTTCTATGGCCAACAACCTGTTTCATGGGGTAAACCTTCTACCCAACCTCCGGTGGATGTTCAAGAATTCCATGAGCGAGAAGTTCTGGTCAAAGCGGAATTTTCTCCAACGAAAGGAACCCCAACTTGGGTCTATCTGCATAGGGCCGCAAGTTCTGGTTTGAATATGGGGAAACGAGGGAAGGGGGGCCACTCCTTTTTGAGGGTATTTCAGGGTGGAAGTCCCTCCGGGTTTCCATTTGGCCAGCAGGGACCGAACCATCCTTGCAGGATATTGCCAGGTGAGTTGTTTGGAGATGTGAAACTTATATATAAAAAGGGAACATAATACAAAGAAGTGGTTCTTCACCCCCCCTGAACAAGCCACCACATGATTTTCGAAGCCCATGACACATTATTCCGTTGTTCTGTCACTCCTTTTCTTCCTGCCCGATGAAACCAGGCATGCATTAGATCGGTACATGAGTGCTTGACTCAAATTTCAGCCTGTTTGAAACCGAAACCTTTGTTGGATTGCCACAAAAAGCCACCGTCGCACACATCTGAAGTGCTGTGCGACCTCAGCGTGTGTCTGCCGTCCTTTTCAACATTTTGCACAAGTTGGTTTCTATGTGGGAACCTTTTTCGGCCCAACCGAGCATACGGAACATAACGGTTGCTAGCAGAAAGCTTGGAGCGCACAGAATCAATTGGAGCCAAAGGGAAACCAACAAAAAACACGGTCAGCTTTGGACAGGGTACCTGTCAGTTTCGTTCCAACTATATGGTCTCTTATTGAAACCCAAAGAAAAGCCATTTGGGGGTTCCATCTCTCAGAATGGTGGACCTCCTTGGCTGGTTTTTGCGGGGAACTCAGGACAAACCGCCCTGTTTGGACATGGGAATGTCATTGTTGTGCGAGTGCCCCATTTTTGATGGCAAGGGAGACCAACAAACCCCCCCCCTTTTGTTTGAAGGATTCCCTGCGTGAGTTCCATATGGCCAGGGTTCAAAACCAATTTGGGATAGGTGAATTCACCACCCATTTCAGAACCTATTTTGGTTGGATTGGCATGTTCACTGGAACCTAACCGGAATTTTGACTTTTGACCCATGGCCATATTTCCCTTCAGCCGCCCCATCGCCCCATCGCCCCCAAAGCCCCCGAAGCCCCCGAAGCCCCGAAGCGGCGAGAAACCCCCCGCGGCCTGGGCCTGAGAGCGGCATCCAGCAGCGATCCCAGCCGTGCGGCCCGGGAAGCGGGCCAGGACGCCTGAAAGGCGAGCAGTCGGAGCAGTCGGTTTGGGATCCATGTCCGGTGAGTCAAATGAATGTTGACCCCATATGGGGTCAAACATAGGTATCCAAAATGGAACCCCGGGAAACAGGGGCTCAAACCGGTCCCAGTGGCTTAAGTTTGACCCATAGCCATATGAATCAACGTTGATTCATGTGGGGGTGTCCGATTCTGGTTTTAGTGGAGATTGATCACTCTCGAAAAATACAACGCCCATATTAATCGACCCCTTTTGGTCAATGACTTGCTGGTGCGATAGGTAGGGAACGTGGTAGAATGAACCCAATGGGTCCCCTCGAAGGACACCAAACAGGGATGATTTATGAGCTTCATTCTCTGGGTGAATTATACTATTTCACAAGCCTGAAGTAAGGTGGTTGGGGGGCTATTCCCCACATAAACCACCATTTGGGGTGAATTCGGTCGTGTGAGGTCGTTAGAATTCACCCAGGTCATTCCCTGACTCCTTGTTGTGCAGCAAGATGAGACAACGCTGGAATAGCCACCCGTCTTTGGCCCACGCCTGAGTCCAAAGCAACCTTTTTTGAAACTGTCCCATGCTTCGCCCCTGAGATATACAATCGTTTTGGAGAATACATTTTTCCCAAACTAAGAAGTGAAGATTCGGCGAAAGCTATTGATTTAGTACCGGGGAAAGCCCATGTCCTCAGATCCCCTGCTAGAAGTTCAGCTTTTAGTGGGTCAAACGGAGAACCCCACTAAACCCAAGAAAAAGAACAAGAAAAAACAGCTAAGGGACTGGACGGCTGGGAACCGCCAAGTCAAAAGGTCAACTTCCGTGTTGGATGCCAAATGCAAGAGCATGGCATGCCTTCCCCGGTTCCCTTTGACCACCAGGCAGACTGTTGCGCTGTTTTCCGGCTTTGACCCCAAATGCAGGGGATTCAAACAAATACTGAACAGGTGATAGTTTAAGACCACTTGTCAAAACTGGGAATAAGAAGTTAGCCTTTTGGGGCCATGACAAACTGGTTCAAAAAGTGAAACTAGAAGGTCAAAAAAGGTCGGCTTTGGACAAGTGAGAGAAGGGACATATTGGGTTTCCCTGTTCCATGCAGAAAATGCGATCAACACCTGCCGGCCCAACCCTGACGCGAGCCCGAAGAACTTCGTTCACGCCTTCCTCACGCCCAAAGCTTGCGTCATGGCCGCGGGGAAGTCGAAGTTACCTAGTAAGCCCGCGAAAACATCGTACTCACCTGCACCACGTACCATATCCGAACAGGGGAATCCCAAAAAAGGTGGTTTGCCTTGGGTGCTTTCTTGAGGGAACCTTTTTCAATATCAGGTTAAATGTAAAGATGATTCAGCGGAACTCTCCCCGAATTTGGGGTGTCCAATGTTTGACAACCATACTCCACCATTCCGAATTACGGGATCCCCTGCTTCACCAACCAAATTAAGGGATTCCCTAGAGAGATGTTTTTGACGTGCTCAAAATGTTCTTTGGCTTTGGCCAGACGAATTGGTTGCCATTGCCTCAGTCTGTGCGATTTGCGGAGATCACCCCTACAAATCATACTGGAGAAAGGAAGCCACACAGACACCCGAAAGGACACCCGAAATGATAGTTACAAGTAACCCAAAAGGACACCTACAAGGAGACCCAAACACAAACCAAACATGTTACTCACTGTCAGAGACAAACCTGCTTAAAGGTTGATGCACATAACAACCAAAATGGTTCCCATTGAACACTCTGGCCGTGACAACAGCGGGATGTTCTGGGGCGGCTCTTACAAATAGATCTGAGGGCAAACAATGTTGACGTAGGATTACTTGAGCCATGGTATTAAACAGGTCTCACAGCCCCGCCCCCCCCTCCCCCCCGAATACTAAGCAATGTGAACAACTGAGACAGGCCCCCCCAAGCCCCCTAAAATTTTGGATGCCCCACCTAAATATAAAGTTCCCCTTAGTGATGCCGCTCTTGCCTTCTCCATGCTCATACTGCTATACCCCTGCTTCTTGTTTTGTTCTCCATTGTTTTCTTTTTTCCCCAGAAAGCTGCCAGCTTTGCACTAAGCACAGCCATGAAGCACTGCCACACAAAAATCCGCCAGAACTCCCTAAAATCAACAAAACGTTGGGCTTTCTGAAAGTGACATTTCTTTATTAAATCCATGTCCAAAAGTGATGGGTCAGAAGGTCACCTGAGGTATTCCACAAGAGTGCCCGGACCATGTCAATAATATGGGTCCCCGTGGCATTGAGTACGGCCATCTGGGCTGCACACATTTTTGAGCTCCAGCAATACTATATAATCAAATGGATACCCAAATCCAATAATATTAAATCAACTAGGTCCTCCAGTAGAGAGGTTAGAATAAGGGTACCCTTTTTCTGTAGTCTATTTTAGTAGGGGAAGCCTCCCCCCATAAAAGGGTGAGAAAGAGCACTACTGGGGGACCTAGTAAAATAAATGAAAGTTCTAACCAAATTCAAAAGGAACATCCAGCAATACTGGATCACATGGAAACACAAATTCCCCATTGCTAAATCAAATGGATTCTCAAGTCAACATCTCAAAGGAAGCTCCAGCAATACACAATTTAATGGAAACATGGAATAAAGCTTCTTTTGGAATCCTTCTGGAGTCCTGGAATCCTTCCCAATTCAAAAGTAGTATTGCTCAATACTAAAACAGACCTCCCCGAATGCGTCAGGTCCATCTCAGTGTTGGAGGAAAAAACACCTCTGGCAGGGGAGAATCCGATGTCAACATCGTGTATACATATATATATATATATATGTGTGTATTACTATATAAAGGTGTATATATATATATATCACTTCCTGAGTGGATTGGCTAAGACAAGTCCAAACCTTTTCTTTTACTCACCACTAAAATGGTCTTCCCAAAAAGTGTGAAGTCGAACTCAGGAAGTGAGTATGTATGTGTATACAAATATATATATATATATATGTATACGTATTGTACGTAAATCGATTGCACCAATTTTGCTGAGGTGACGTATACCCGCCTTCACACCTTCCGGCTAATCCAAAGCCTGGGAATTCGAGGTGTTCCAGCAAATTCAAGGCAAGCAAGGCTGAAGGGTCATGACATAAGTCTCACTTCTTTGGGCCCCGCGACCTGCTGGTTCGATCAGCAGGGAATAAGAAACGGAATGACCATCCCCTATGGTTTCCTTTGCGGGTCCCTAGGTTCATTCCCAACACCCCGGGTCAGTCTCTACTGAGCAGCAAACCTCGTGTTCTTGGAACGGATTCTTGGTCACAAGGCAAAGTGCAGGAACCTCTCCTGCAAATGCTCCCCACTGAGCCAGCAGAAGTGAGCCCAGATGCGCGCAGGGTTGAGGCGCGCGCGGGCAGGTCCTGCGCAAAGCAAACAAAAATCGGCAGGGAAAAGGGGTTGCCTCCCCCAACAAGCTATGAGCCACGGTCATGGCCTAGGGCCTGTGTCAAGGACAATGGATTTTGGTGAGTGATATGAGGGAAATGGTGGCAGTTTGCATGCGCCGCAGAATCCTCAGGATCAACCCCGATCCGCCCTAAGATGGATTTCACCCGCCAACCAACATTGCCAGTGGTGAGAATAAAGTCGGCGGCATCGCATGTGTCTTTGCGTGTTCTCGTGTGAGATCTCAGTGAGTTGCTTAGTTGGGGCATACGCAACCATGTAGTAAATCCCTGCTCATCTGCTCATCCCAAAAAGCAAGCTTCGAAGCCCCCACATGGGTCTTTGTCAACAAAAAAGGGGTGGTGTTCCTATTGGTGTCCCAGTACACCATTTCTTGTATTTTGTCATATATATATATATATTATAAACGAACCCAACTTCCGTCCTTCACCTGCCACGTACTGCTTGCCGCCTGGCGAACTCGAATTCGATGCACCCAAACAGGGCTCTCGAGATATCCGTAAAGACATGACCCCACATGAGTTTCGCACTTGGAGGCAAAATGCGACCTAGTCATGATTCAACACCGCCTTGGAATGGCTGAATTTCCAGAAATCGGCAATCCTTCAGTTTCCTCCAGTTCTCCACTACTCGCCTGACCTAAAGCCATTTACGAGCAAATGTGCATGCCTCGAGTGGCCATGTAACCCAAAATGTAAAGAAGGAAACCCCTTTTTTGGGGATGAACAAATTGTAGTGGTTCCGAATCAAGCAAAAGGGATTTTCAATGATGGCGCTGAACGAGTCCCTTGTGTATACATGGGCGATCGACAATGCTATGCCTCCGAAAGCAGCCTGCCTTTCGGAGCCCCTACTAGAACACGCTCAACATACCCTGCAAAGTCGCCCAAAGGAGACCACTCTAAAACAAAAAACTTTTGATAGCCGTTGGGTGGTCGTGGTAGATGCTACTTTCGTACTTGATCAGGGTTCCCAAAGTACGGACGAAATATGCAGTGCCAGTCTAACAGGGTTACTCAGGTACTCCAGGAGTTAGCAAAGTGATTCGTAACCCCGAATCAACCTCCAGCTTGCCCGTTGTAACCCTTGCAAGCAGATTGACAAAAAAAATCAGCAACCCCCAAAATCATTAGTGCCTGCCCATATGCCATCCGAACTCCTTGTGTAGTTCGTTTGATTGCGGCCCCTTCCGCCGCCCACCTTACCAAATGTGGCGTCAGGTCAATGACCTCAACGGAAACGTACGTCATGCCTATTTACCATCCTTTGCCAAAAAAATAAAGCATTCCATCTGTTCAGTCCCTAGGAGTTGGTGGCCATCCTACAAGGAAAGGGGTCTTAGCGCATGACTATATGCTCTACATGTTGATCCCCGTGCCTTTTCATTTGGAAGGGGAACCCAAGCTTGATACCTTCTGGTCTTCAATGACCACACCATTCTGTGGGTGTTTTGCAAGATTAGGACCTCTCAGGCGGTTGGTTTCCTTTTGGGTTCTCCCATATGAAAAGCCACTTCACAGATCCCAGGTATCTCTTGAAGGGGTGCCTTCCTTTCGACAATAAAACCATCTTTTTGGCCAAAAAACATCCCGACACGATGTTGTCGGACATTAAGCTTTTCTTTTTTAACAAATAAATCAGCATTCAGCATTTGGGTGTTCTCACACTGATCCCGGATCTTTTTCTGAAATGAAGACGGCTCATAAGTTCATGCTGCGAGGAATAAGCTTCGCAGATAAATGGCAGAATTTTGTCTGGATAGACTGCTGGCTACATAAAAAGAAGACAACTGAAGAGATACTAGGTAGACAGATACTGATAGATAGGTAGATAGACAGATCGATAGATAGAAGGGTAGACAGGTCAGGCGCAGACTGTGTGGCAGGCGCATCTCTTTCACATGGAAACGCGAGAACTGGGGAGTAGAAGTGGGCCGGGCAGACTAGCTTTAACCGGGCGAAAACGGGAGAGAAGGTGCAGAGAAGGCGGAGCGGAGGCGGCGTGGCTCCCCGAGCAGAGGTGGAGTGGAGGCGCAAAGCGAGCGGAGGCGCGGCAAAGCGAGCGGAGGCGCAGCTGTTGAGCGCAGCGCTGGGGCCAAAGCTGATGGGGCAAGGCCGGAGCGGAGCTGGGACCCAAGACAGTGGCAAGTGGTCCACGTAGAATGGTTGCCCCGAACTCTCGGGACGAGGCCATCCCTCGAGTCGAGAAGCATCCGGAACGCCAGCAGCCAGCTCCGGCATCCAGCTAGCTTAAATGACATCTGACTCCGTTGCTAGCAGGGGAGTGGCTTCGTTTTGAGCATGTTGTTTGATGTTGGCACGGTTGTTGTATGCGGTAGTGTGTATGCAAAGGAGTAGCAGTGGATCACAGAGGAAAGAATACTTGCAAGTCCTTGTGACTACATGCTAGACGCAGACCATCCAAACATGTGTGAATTCCACGCCGTGCACCATCTCGTTCCTTCGAAGGTGCTGCCCAGAAGTGGTCTGAGGCCACATTCGGCGTCAAAAAGCGGCGTCATGGAGATTGAACATGCGACCCCAAGTCGTCACCTTTTCTGTTGCGCAGTGCTGTGGCAGCTCTCGACTGCTTTTTGCCGGGCTGATCCTGGAAACTTGGGACCAGTGAGCTGGTCAAGCGGGTCACGTCCCAGGCTCGGAGTCCTTTGTCCGGAGGCGACAAAAAGGGAAACTGGTATCCTGGCCTTTGTGGCACACTGCACTACAACCAAAAGCACCCCGATACAGGCGACCGGCGCAGGGAGACTCAAAGGTCGAAAAACGCTGGAAATGTCAAGAAAGAGGGCTCCATAAATGGTAAATGCATGGAACACGCTTGATGTCAAATCATGTTTTTGCCAACATTTACGGCAACACACTGCACTAATACCGAAAGCATACTCTTAATACAGAAAAGAGTGGGATTAATGTCGAAGAAGACGGAGCCCATCTCTTGAACTCGACTGATCTTTCCCAGTTGGCTGCCAAATGGTCATAGACGAATCTCCGACCCTGGTACTAGTAACTCACGAGAACGGCAGATATCCACCTCTGTTTGCGATTCTCCCCCGGCCGTCACTACCGGCTGTGCGCAACCGTCCCAATATGTCCCAATAAAGTCTTAACCCCTCACCCCTCCCGTTCCCGGCAGTACAGCGCCCTCACCCCCTAACGGCGTGGTGGTTTCCATGGCTTGACACAAATTACAACGGACTGGTAGAACATCATCCCCAACCTGGATGCATTTATTTTCAACATCATCCCAAACCTGGATTTGTTGCAGGATGAAGCAACATTGCTTGAGCAAACACCCCACACTGCCAACAAAAAAACAAACTAGACATTTTCAGGGGCAACCAACATGGAACCACCGGACCACCTGTTTTGACCTCCCCACTGGACCCCCAACGTTTACCCCGGCTCGAGCTCGCCTACGTCCGCCGGGCGTTGGTCCAGCGCGCCGTAGAGGCGATAGAAGGTGAAGCCGTCGCCCAAGACGTGGCTCATGGACACCACCAGCGCGAAGCCCACTGGCGCGAGAGATCCTTTGGACCAAAAAGAACGTTCAGGCAGCCCCGGGGGGAGAGTCTTTCAGGGATGTGAAATGGAATCCACTTCTGTGATACAACAGAAAGGGCTTCCCAAAGACTAACGTGGGGGGCAAACAAAACCCTCTGGGTGGATCTTATTCAGGGCTGTGGGAAATGGAATCCACTTCTGTGATACAACAAACAAGGTGTCCCAAAAACTAACCCCCCATATAAAGGGAGAGATTCCCTTGCATCGCAGAAGTGGGAGATAAACCCCTTGATTCCACAACTCAACCCAGGCTTCCCTTGTGTTGTTTGGTTTGAAGGGAAACGTATGAACAACTGAAACATATGCTGGTTCGATAGGCAGGGTATGAGTGGATTGACCCCGAAAAGCCATCCCCAATGGATTATTTACCCCAGGCCAAAAATGGGTCGGTCTGTGGTTTGAAGGTGTTCGTTCTACGTTTGGTTTAAAGTTTAAAGGGAAACCAAAGGGATAACGTAACTTGCCGGTTCGATAAGCAGGGAATGAGAAATGGAATGATCCCGAAGTACAAAAACAACTATGGTGTCCTGTATTCGGGAATCCCCGTCCGCTTCATTCCACCAACACCCGGAAGGTCATTCCTTGCTGAGCACCAGCAAAACACATCTCCCCCGGTCCAAAACGGGTCGGTCTTTTCGTTCGAAGGAACCCTGTTTATGGGGTGGCATAAAGGGAAACCAATTCATTATTTTTGAAGGGTTCCTTTGTACGTGTGGTTGAAAAGAGACACCATAGGGACGGCCTGTTTTTTTTTTGGGGGGGGGGCTCCCCTATCTTAAGACACACCCAAATGGGCCCTGTTGTAGTTTTGATCAAGACTGGAGGGGCTAGTTTTGTCCAGACATTTTGGGAGTGGTGTTTCAAGAGGGTTCCCTATCATGCCTATATTTCCAAGTACGAGTACTATCACCCTCCCCCCAAAAAAAACACTTACTTAAAATACTGAAACCATTGCAAGGGACGTGTAGGGGGCCCGAAGCAGCTGGTTCGGTCGGAGCAAGATAAGCGGAAATTTAGCTTCAGTTTGAAAGATAAATATATAGCTTGTAACGTGGAATCATGTGTCGAATCCAAAAGGAACCCATTTGTTGGAATCCACTTAGGGTCACCCAATGGTTCCATTGCACTCTACAGATTCTTCGAGGCTCGGTATCCTTTTGGGGCGATTCAATCGGGAACCAACCGGAAGCAACCATTTAAGCTGCTTTACAATTGAGATCCCCAAGCGGGGCATACTGACACTGGATTCATGCCAACACGGATGCCTCCACCGGTGTGCCAACCTGTGGCAAGATGCCTACGCGGGCCTACTTCGTCAAAATGCTCCCCGAGCGCCTACGTGCACATTTTCGCAAGCTATTCTTTGCACTACATAATGTGGCGAAACACGTCCACGCGAACCTCACAATCTTGTTGGAATGGCCTACGCAGAATGTCTACGTGATCCTTGCGGAGAGCCTCCACGGCACAAGACGAGTTCCGCCCGGATACAAAACAAATCGCCGAACAAAACTCTGCCCAAAGACACCATTCAACGCCCTTGTGGGTGAGCTTGCCAATCGATGGGGCAAATGGATATGGAAAAGGCTGGCCTTGTTTAAAGCTGATAGAGAAAAGATGAGACAAGCCTGCGGGCTTCGCTTTCTGATCTCTGCTTTTCCACGGTCAAGGCGGGCACCCGAAAAAAACATAATATTTGCACCATATGAAGCAATCTGGACGTCTGGCTGATGTCTTTGGATTGAGGACACACAAATCAAAGAAGGCTGCCCTGCGGCACACTCTAGTTTATGCGGTTCCTCTGACTAGCCAGGGCTCTGGGAAGCGGAATCCACTTCCATGATACTACCAAAAGGGGCTTCCCAAAGACTGCAGCAACCCACCCATAAGGGCGGGTTAATCCCAAAAGTATCACAGAAGTGGTTGAATAAACCAGGAACCAGCCAGGGCAAGGCTTCAGCTCCCGCCCCCCTTCAATACACGGTCTTTTACGGGTCCTGACGGTTTTGAGGTCCTGAAACACCGGCTCGAAATATGGATTTGGACCTCCAAAATGGTGCGTCCATCTAACCAAGTTTAAACTAAGCCGGAAAGGGTAGTAAAACACACACACACACACACACACATCCAAATGGGTTGAAGCCTTGAGAGCCCGGGGGCACTCCATACAGGGATTGGTCTGTAGTGGTTCGGAGCACGGCTTCTTCTCGACATGGTGTCGGACAAATCATATGGGTATAAACGTTCCTTTGGAGACCCTTTGGTAGACACCATATTTAGGTTGGGATTCATGACTACCAACCACTTTTGAGGTGGTTCCATGTTTCATACATAGCCATATATACTTCCCCAACTGGACATGAGTAATCCCTCAAGGGTTGTTCATCATGGGCAATTTGCTCGGTCCAAGCGAGTCACAAGCAAAACCCTGCATTAAAGAGGACCTGAACATACAAATCATCAACAATTATAGCTTCTTGCCGCGCCACTTTTTGATGGCCGGCACAGTCCGTTTCACTTCGCTTTGGATTCGGTTCCGAAGCTCCGAAGCGCGCGCCGCGTTCCCGCGGCTCGGTGGCTCGGCCGGCCTGCCAAGGTCACCACTGCCACCAGGAACAAAGGCTCCTGCTTATCCACACAGCGGATGCCAGCAGGCACGATGACCTCGTGCCAAAGGAAGGAGATCTCAACTCAAAAGCACTTCACCCCAGCTCAAGGGCAAACCCTGACGTAGCCAAATGTTGACCAATGAACCCGTGTTGATGATTGGGGGGAACCCGATCACGTGGGGTTTTTGAAACCCCCCGAAACGAATTTGCCAGTTAGGTTTACGAATCCCACCGGACAAAAAAATGAGTCTTGTCACCTTCTTCAGCCTCCTGCCAACCACCCCTTGTCGTGAAAAAAAATGCCCAAGAGTAGGAAGCAGTTGAAGAGATGAACATATGGGCATGGGTCAAAGTATCTACCAAAAAACGCAGGTTTTAGTCCTTGTTTTCATTTTTTAGGGCAACCGATTTTGGGGTTACCCTATTTCTGACCACACATATTACATTGCCAGTGACCATGGTCCCGGGTTCTACTTCCATGTGAGCTGAGGACACCATTCCTCAAATCAAATGCCGCCTACTCTTTGTCTGACCAAGCCGAAGCCCAGTAGAAATGCTTGCCTTCAACTTGCATTCTGCCTTCAGTTTTGGAATTGCTCCAAAGCAGTCCTTGCAACCAGTCGATCCACAATGTGTTTTTGTCATCAACATTTCAAACAAAAGAGCAACCGCGTAGCTGAGTAAAGTCGGCCGCAGATTATTAAACCCCTGGTTGATTAATCGGGGGTGTCGCCCTTTACTGGGGGTTCATCACTCTTGGAGGGAGCACCCGAAATCATAGGACGGGGGTTACTAATCCGCGGACAACATTATCTGCACATTTGTTCCGGATGCAAAGGGCCCGCATCACAGTGACATCGTTTTACCCCCGTTGCCATAAGACAATCACGGGTCATCTTCCAATAACCCAAAGAGGCTGCCACGTTGACACGCTAAACCAACTTGAACTTTTGGCAGACCAACATTTGGCAAAGTCTAAAGCTCCGGACAGGGTCCCTGGCCCCTGGTTCTTCCCGGCTGAATTACCAAATCCCCAACCGGTAGCCATGGTTTCACTTAGGAATTTGCAGCGAAGACGTCCGATCGAGATGTGCCAACCAAAAGTCCAAACTGGTTCTGTGTCACAAAAAGGGTGATCCGCAATCCAGTCCAACTCAGAGAAGCTCAGGAATCTTTGTAGTGGTTGTCTGAAATCCCTTCTAATGGTCAAAGCAACAGGCTGTGGTTGTGTAAAACACTAACTTGTTTGACTCTGACGATTTCCTAAGCATGCTTGTCTAAAACCCTCTACCCACGTGTCCCTGATCCCTAGACAATTCAAAGAGGAGCTGGGAGCTGATAGGGGGATAGACAAACATATGCACACTGACCCATCCATCCCCTGAAATTTGCTTGTGGCCTTCAGCTTCAAAGTGAAGGCAGTCTGTTCGATGCTTCTCAAAACAAGACAAGGACCCCATAAGCCATATCATTTTGTCAAGATGCACAGTAGTATTTTCACAATCCAAGTCCTAGAATTCAACCGTTCCAACCACTCTTTCGATAAGTGATTGACCCAATGTAGATGAAACTCCTGCTTCGTGTCTCGCAAGCACGGAAAAGGACTCCTTCGGCTCCTTTTTTGCAGGGCCTCGCACGGCCTCCAAATCCGCTTGCAAACTCAATTCACTTGTGTGCACCTCCAACATACACAACTACTCTTGAAATGCATCCTAAGACAAGTGTTATCCGAGGGGCCAGGGGGGCTGAGTCCAACCAGGGCGCATCTTGCAACATGGATCGCATCTTCATCAACGGGGTCTTCGGGTGCAAACCTTCTCGTCTCGTCCTCAGAAAACTCATGTGCGCCGGGGGAAGGGGGATGGGATGGGCACGCAACACGGAAAACAATCCCCATAGGGTCTGTTATTAAAAAAAAACAACAACCTATGTTTGGCTCTGAGACCCCAGTCTAATGAGCCATACAACCTACGACGGTTGGCCCCTTTTTTGCACCCCACATACCATACGACTTTTCAGACCAACCGAACATATTGATGGAGTGCGCGAAATACAAGCTGAAGCTGAAGGCTAGGGTCCCCGAAGTCCGAAGGCCCAACTCAACACGTGCCAAGTGGTTCACTCCAAAGCAAGGCTGAGCGAAATCAGTAGCAACAAAAGGATTTCTATCCCTGGACGTCATGAGCCCCAGTGTGATCACCATATATAATGTATATACATATATAGAGATATGTGATATGTGGGTTTGTCTTCGTTCTAGCAGAACCCTCGGTTTTCCTGTTGGTGACCCACCCGAAAAAGGGTACAATCAAACTAATCCCACCTATGTATAGATGTACACATACACTCGTTACGCTTGTTTTACCCACCAAGGGAATACATAAGAAGGGCTTTCTCAATGGAATTTCTTGTGGAAACTTGGCTGAAAAAAACAAGTCCCTACCAAATACCCCCTTTCATAACACTAAGGAATAGCAAAGCAATTGGCCTTTAAACAGCGCAGGAACCCGACAGCGGCAGCCCATTGTGCGTGTTTTTTGAGGGTAGCTTCTTGAGCTTGAAAGAGAAGCCGAAAGGACACCCACCATTTTGGGGATCCTGGATTGGTCTTTGGACGTCGCAGGACCCAGTGACTCCCTGCATAGTTGGCAACCAAAACTGTCCTTTGAACATTAGCTTGCTTAGAATCCTCTGGAAAGCATCATACTAACCCTCACATACCCAGAAATTTCGGGGCCGATAATCCAATACTATATTGACCAGGAAAGCTAACCCTTCTTCAAAATAGGAAAACTCAACCATGCAAACAAATCTTAAGTGTATTCGAAATAGTGGAACGAATATGGGCCCTCAAAGCGCTTGCATGTTGGTTTTTGTTTTTGGTGGAAACTTTTTCAGGCAGTTCAAAAGGGAACCTATTGTGTTTTTGGGGTGGTCCCGTACCTGAAGACACAATCCAGTCAAAGCGGTTGCGTTGTTGGGTTTCTCAGATAGTTGTTGGGTCCCGGTTGCGTTCCCTGAAGCCACCTGATAGAGCCTGAATCGACAGTGGCCACTCTCATGTTTTCGGCAGCTGTGACTGTTTTTAGGGTGAAGTGTCTGGGAAAAAGAGCAGAAACTCAGCTTTCTTGGGTCTTTTGCAGGATGTCACATGCAAATGGACCTAGTGCGGATGGACAAAACATTCGATGGATAATTATGTGCATGCGCATTAGGATAAAATAGCCTCCAAACACAGGGTTCCCTATTATACTTCACCCCTGCCAAGAGAAACTCACCTTGCATAGGCCAAAAGGGTGATGCTTGAAACTATCGCGGACCTTTCGAGACTGCTCCCCTCACGTCAGAGTAGCCCTGTCAACCAACCCGAAAGTGTACCCGAAACCAACAGAAAACTCTTAGGAAATTCCCAGGACCACATCTTAAGCAAAGGGACGTCACTCTGGACGAACTTCCCACAGGCCAAGCGGCTGCACGAAGTGTGCTTCCTCCGGCTCCACCGAAAGGCCCACCATGCCGCTCACCCTGCGCCAACGCGCACCTCTCAAAATGCAACTTGGGTCCACAAGTAGTTCCCCCAAACAGCAACCAGCTAAGATTCTGGCGAATCTTCTGCAACCCCCGCCTTCCATAACAATTTGCCGCGAAGTACTTCGCAATACAGGGTTGCTCCAAAGACACGTGGTAAACTTGAAGAGATCCAATATATTCTGGGTATAAGAGGTCACAGGAACAGAACATACCCGGAGGAGGGCCCCTGAAATTGAGTGTGTCTCCGGACTTGATCGTTCCACCCTAAACTAAGGATATTTCTTGGTTCGATCAGCATTTCAGCCAAGGGCAAAGCTACCTCAGATCTCACCGAACGCTGAGCTAGCTGTTGCCACCATTCTGAAAGTCTCTGATGGAAAGCACTGACAAAGGAACAGGCCCGTGCTGTCATTTTTCAGGAGCCCAAGAAATGAGTACCCTCCCTCCAATCATGGGAAGTTTGGCGGACAAGCTTCCTATAGAGGAAACCCCATGACCACTGCCATGCTTGTTGGAGGGCAAGTCTCCCTCTTTGCTCGGCTGCTTTCTGCTCTGCGAAGCTCTCCGCCTCTCGCGCCGGAGCTGCCCTGAGAGCCAGGGGTTGGCCTCCACCAGGTCCTGCCGGCGCCCAAGTCCAGTACCCTCCATTC
Organism: Effrenium voratum; assembly: GCA_963377175.1. Lineage (NCBI taxonomy): Eukaryota > Dinophyceae > Suessiales > Symbiodiniaceae > Effrenium > Effrenium voratum. The sequence continues at coordinate 53,639 of CAUJNA010002224.1, read as the reverse complement.
CCAGTCTTTCCACCCAAGCCTAGTAACCCAAAACCCAGGGTGCATCCTTCTTTCTAAAATAACCACCCAAAAGCCGGGAAACAGCTGGTTGTTGAAAAGAACGATGGTTGGAACAGAATGGGGAATCAACGCCTAGACAAACAATACGAGCCCGCCACGCAGCGCCACAAACCAGCGCGTGGCCCTGAGGTCTGCTAAAGGAGTCCTTGGCCCGCCAACGCAACATGCCCGCGAGCGCTTGCCTGCCCGTGCCGTTTGCAAAATTCATGACAAGCGTACTGCCATGCAGCGCGGTTGTAGGGCCAAACAACGGGTTTGCAGCTTTTCTGGAGCCTTTGCACAACTTGGCTCTCCTCTAGCGCGCCAGTCTGACAAGTGGCGTGAACTGCGCGCGCAGTTTCTCCAAATTGGTTCGCAAAACAGCTGCCGAAACTGCACTAGCCTGGCTTCGCCGTTGTATACCCTCACAGTGTTGCACAACCTTAGTTGCTGGCTGGCAGACTGCGAACTCCAACCCCCTGCCTCACGCGCGGCTATCTGCTTCGCTGCAGCTCTTGCTGCTGGCGCAACTGTCACATCAGCGCGTTGCAGGACGATTTGCAAATAGGTGGGAAGGACTTCCTCGCATGCAGCAACTTCCTCCAACAAAAAGGTTGCTTCGCGCGTTGTGCCTGCGAAGGAGCCCTTCGCCTCAGCTCCGGCGACCTGGGCCTGCGTGCAGGTGCTGGCGCTGAAAATTGCACTGTTGTCGCAGCCTCTGTCCGCAAAGTGGGCCCGCAACCGATGCAAGAAGGTGGCACCATGTTTGGTCCATTTTTTGGGCCCAAGAAATGGGGCCGCGCACGTCGGCAATTCCAGGAGCTCCGTTTGGTCGGCGCAACGGCTACAGTAGCAGGCCTCAGTTTGGCGCCCGCCCAGCTCTACCCGTGACCACGCTCCCACGCTCTGCGGTGGCGACTTCAGTTGGGCCCACCAAGAGCCCAACCAGATGCAGCCAGTCCGGAAAGCTGCAAGCTGTAACAAGCCATTTCGGCTTCCAATTGACACGTTCTGCGGCGCCGCCTGCGACGCTGCGACAGTCGCCGCGACCACTTTTTGCGTCACGAGCAGCCCGCTTCAGTCCGTGCAAAGCAGGAAAGGCAGTGGAAATGTCACACACACACAGAGTGTATGTATATATATATACACATATGTTACGGGCCAGTATATGTATATATATATGTATATATATATATATATGTATATATATATATATATATGTATATATATATACACATATGCAAATATGTTTACACCTAAAACATTTGACGTGTATGATTTCCACCGTCTGCTGAAAGCACAAATTTCGGTCGTTTCATGTCAAATCCGCCGTTTCGATTCCAGAGTGCTTGTTGGGAGCCTTTCTTCCTTCCCTAGTTTTCCTGGAGCGGGCAGCATGTTCAAAGGCAGGAACATCCGTTTTTTGACCGGGAAAATCCGCTTGTGACCGAAACACTCATGTTTCGGTCATGAGAGCAGCAGAATTTGCAGAATTGTCCAAGATTCCATGAATGCGAAGAAGTACTCGCAAAAATGAAAAGCGATCGCAGGTGAAAAAGCAGTTATTGCCGAAGAAGCACTTATTTTACACACAATGGAGGTCCTTGTATACGCATAATACATGTTATACGTGTTGTAAATGTGTATATATATATATATATATATATATATATATATTGTGCATACCATAATGTAACCTGTGTCAACAAAGCTGGCAGATTAACCGGGTGTGTTCAAAGCGTGTGTCTGTGTGTGTGTGTGTGGGTGCGTCCGTGCGTGCGTGCGTGCGTGCGTGCGTGCGTGCGTGCGTGCGTGGGTGGGTGGGTGGGTGGGTGGGTGGGTGGGTGGGTGTGTGTGTGTGTTTTGTGTGTGTGTGTGTGTGCGCGCGTGCGTGCGTGCGTGCGTGCGTGCGTGCGTGCATGCGTGCATGGGTGGGTGTGTGTGTGTGTGTGCACCAAAAGTGAAGGATCCCCTCTGGCAGACTCTGTCATTGGACTTGCTTGATGGATACGCGGCCCATTCATACCAATTAAAAGCCCTGAGCATCAGGGCTCGCTGTGTGTGCGGTGAAAACATCACCCCTACCAAAGCAAACTCAGCTTACAGGGGCCTACAAGGTGACGCTTGAAAGTTGAAGCCAGTGCATCTACATGTTGTCTTTGATGATGATTCCAACACCCAAAGAAAGGCATCCCCAAGTAAAGGACTTACATCGTAGTCAGCTTGTTTAACCCCCCGACTTTCGTGAGCTCGCTGTGACAACAGATTGCCTATCCAAAGTGTCCTGGGTCATGCTGCGCAGGAGTTGAACAGGAGGCTCGCCTTCGTAGAATGTCACCTGACCCAGGGGCCGTCTTTTTGATCTTAGAGGCAGAAAGTTGGCCCCTGGCAAAGGGAAACCAACACGGACCCAACCCAATTCAGGGTTTCCTCTGACCTTTTGGCCAGTTTGTACCTCGCGGACAACTGCGCTTTACGCAGGCCATAGACATGGTTCCCAAAAAGTAGACTACAAAGGAGCACCCTAGAATCACGACTGTTCACAAGCACTGGACTCCTCTCACGGGATAGCTTCAATAAAGCCATGGACCGTGATCCCTTTCGTTCCAACCCTGACCTCAAATCCCGCGACAAGAGGCAGGGAATATACTGAGATTGAGGTCCAGTGAGCCGAGAGGTTTCTGCTACCAGAAGTTTGCACGCCAGCCCTACAGATTTGGGGGGGGGGCCACGTATTTGCCCAAAAAAAAACGATTGATTGCAAGTACACAAGCCCCACACCGGGGTGTCCTGATCCCTTCCAAGATTTGCTTTTGAGGGTGCCACTTCTGGGTGTTTAAAGTCGCAGTGTGGGTCTTGGGTTGGGGGCATGGGAACTCAACCAAGCAAACCAAATCCCATCTCAGCCAAAATTACCATCCGGGAAAAGGAGAACAATCATCCCCAAGGAACGTTCATCATTGGTTTCAGCTCGTTTTGCCCCCGAATGACGCCGACAATCTGTGTTTGTAAGTGTGAGGGCAAAACTTTGGCGCCAAGTATTTCAAAGTACTTTCTTGGTCAATGTTCGGAAATTGTGGGTCTTGTTCGACCACCAATATTAAGCCAAGGGAAACATGTAGGATGTTACCAAACTTTGACCCAGCCCTTGTCCCCGTTCTGGAAGTTTCGCGAATGAGAAAAACATATCCCACACGTGGCAGGCACTTTAAGAGGCACAGCGTGGTCCTGGTGATCTAAAAGCCACTATACGTGTTCAACAACTCCAGGAATCCGGAAAGTTACGTATAGCTCAAAAAAGGAAGCGCATCCTTAGACTTGTGGATCTTGACAAATTGTATCTGGGAAATGGGGGAAACAACAAGCCCGTGTCTGCGCTTCTGTCGTAGGGCCCGAGTCCAAAGCACTTCTCCTCGGCTTTCAATGCCGCGATATTTCCTGTCTTTCCAGACCCCGAGGAAGCCAGGTTCTTGACAGATTCAAAGATACATCATGTGTACATCATATATATATATATATACATAGATACATACATATATATATATATATGTATATATATATATATATGTATACATACACTACACATGTGTATATTAAATGTACGCACAGGCTAACTGCATGTTTTGCAGAGACATATGCACGCATTCATTTCGTCAATCTGCGCTTGATTGAAACCAGCCCTTTACGTCCGTTTACCCCCGGACACATTTGCCCGGATGCGTACCGTAGTGATGGAGGGAAGCATCAGGATAGGTCCCACCTGCGGCCAGGTCAATTGCCTTGTGACCAGCAATTGCTCTTTTCAACTTTAACGGCTGGGAACTTCCTTGGTTACCACAGGGTTGACGGTCAATGGGTTGAAGGATACCATAAAAGGTTACCAAGGATACCATTTGCCTGAAGGTAACCCTTACCAGGGTTAAGAAGGATACTTTTTAGGCAATGGGTCTCACAGGCTTGGCGGTGTCCAAAGATCACAAGCGAGATCTCCAAAACAAATGTGCACAAGTGAAGCGGCCCAGATAAGACTTCCTTTCATAGGGCATCCTCTTGGAGCTGCCGCCTTGTGATTCACACAGATCAAAGGAAGGTTTCTTCAAGGGGCCATGGTTGAGTTGTACTTCTGGCACAGGTGATAGTGCTGAGCTAAACTTAGACCCCTGCAAACAAGTGTTTGTTGTTGGTTGCAAAGGAAATACAGAACAACCAACAGGGCAGAAGGGTTTAAACAGTAAGTGCAGTCTCAAAAAAGTGTTTGTTGTTGGGTATAAGGGAAATAAAGAAAATACAACAGGGCAAATGGTTTAAACAGTAAGTTCAGTCTGGCAATAGTTATTGGTCTCGCAGCAACTCCGACATTGTCCTCCGTTGGCAGCAGCGGCAGCCAGCGCCCGGCCGCCAGGCACAAGCCAGAGCGCGTTAGGCGAGGGCCTCGACAGGCGTGGGAGACATGGTCAATATGCGTTTGAATTTTAAACTATAAAGGGACCCTTTGGTGGTCATCATTTAGCTGGGGATTCATGTTCACCAGTTTTTTCTTTGAGGTGGTTCCTTAATAAACTTCATATGGTATGTGTCAAATCTGCCGAGCCCTTTGCCGAATCCGCCATCCTGTAGCAAAAGGGACGAGGCGTGGTCTTTGTGGTTGCACCGGGATAATCTGAGGGGAGGTGCCTGGCAGACTTTTGACACGACTCATGTCCAACTTCTGTAACGTTTAGCCCAACCTCTAGCTTTTCCAACCCCTGCGTCTAACTCCGACAGCCCCTTCCTACCAACCTGTACATCTAACCCCTAACTCCAAGCCCCCATAACTCTAACCACTAATTCCTCTAACCTCTAGCTTCTCTAACACCAAGTTTGACCTGTAACCCTAACCGCTAACTTCCTCTAATCTTGCACGGACCTTGCACCAACAGGGCACGTGTGTGATGAACCAACCTGGTTGATCTTGGCAGTATGCATATGCTTGTCTCAACACTGATTCTGATCCATTCGTACCGCAGTTTCCTCAAACTCTAGCCTCTCCCTTCCCGGCCTGACCCCTCTTACTCCTCCAACCTCTGCAGCCAACATGTACCTCCTCTCCACCTTTGTAGCATCTAACTTTCCAAACCGCTCGCGGACCTTGCAAAGGCAAGGCAGTCTCAAAAATTAAGCCGTACATATCTCAGTTTCAGTTTCGGCTAACTTCTGTAGCCCCTAACTTTAGTCTGTAACAACTCTAAGTCCGTCAAGATTGGTCGACGCCCTCAGCACCACCAGTACTTCAGTCTAGAAACTTGTCTTTCTACACAATACGTAGTCGACATTGGTGAGTTTGAAACTCCCGTTCAAGCGATGAGAACTGGAAGTATGGCTTTAGGCCTTACCATAGTATATACGCAATAAATTCAGGTAAAACAACTACCAAAAATACAAATCGGAAATGCCGCATGGTCGAACCTCCCCAGATGGGCACCATGTTGATGGACAATTTGGCTGGTTCCCCAATGGTCCAAGTCTCCTTTTTGGGAAAGAAACACTGGAAAATCCGTGGAATTCCGCCTCCTCTAACTTAAAGACTCACATCTATCCTCCCCCCGTTGCCATTCGACTTTCCCCCATTAGGGTGGGTTGGGTAAAAACACATGTCAAGTCTGGCACTCACTTCCTGAGTTGATGGTCCAAAACAAAAGTCCGAACTTTTTCTTTGCCTCTAAAACGGTCTTGAACAAAAGTTGAAACTTCAGGAAGTGACAGGAAGTGAGGACAATACATCCCGAATCCCGACACATCCCCAGCAGCTTCTCCCAGCACTTGGCACCAGCTCCCGAGTCTGGCAGTCCAAGGCACGAAGCCGCGCCGGCCGCACGCAGGGCACTAAGCCGCGCACGCTGCGTGGGCTCGCGAGAGCCATGGCGCATGTGCCGGGGGCGGACTCCGGACTGCCCTGCTGGGGTCACGGCTGCTTTTGAGGGGAAGCCCACAGGAGGATCGACCCCCTCGTAGTGAAGGATTCCTTTTTAAGGGGGTCGCCCAATTTCTCGCAAAAGGTGGCAAAAAGACCCCCCTGGAAGCCCACAGGAAGCTAAGGATTTTGCCAAGTTCGGTGAAGTTTTCGAGTTGAGGGGTCTGTCTTTGTTCAGGGCAGAACCGCTGGTTTTGGGGGTGATTCTGCTGCTTAGCTCAACCGAGAAGCCACCAGCAGCTATCTCCTCTTTGGGGTCTTGAGGACTCGGTGTGAGCCTGAAGGAAGTTGCTTGAAGGGTTGGATTGGTGATATGTGGACTGGTTCATGTATAGCAATGTGCGCAGTTTTCTCCGTAGGCAGCATGGCCCGTTCTCGAATATAAGCTGCAGACCGATTTTAGAATGGTTTGACAAGGTTGTCAACACCCAAAACGGGGCCTCAGACATGGGGTCATCGAGGTATGCATTGGGCGCTTTCCACATTCACCACATGTCAGAATTTGAAAGAGCAGCTCTTTCATGTTGGTCTTTGGAATCAAAAAAGACGGCTTTCAGTCTTGACTGCTTAAACCCACGCAAGAAACACATGTCACCTTGGCAACATGATCTGGGAGCTAATTAAGTGCCCGAAAATTCCCAGCCCAGATATTGCCCCCTTGGCAACAAGTGTCCCTTTTTGTTGACCAGTGAGAACCGCGAAAACCATACATGTTCCCAAAAGCTTCCTCGCTTACACTAGATAGATGGCACTGTCCCTTCATGTCCGTGTGGATGATAAAATGGGAGCTTGTGCCATCTACCTGCACGCAACTGTATAGGAAAGCCGCAGGGCAAGTGTTTTTGTTCGGTTCGCTAGCGGCTAGCGGAAAAAAACACTCGCCAATTCATCAAGAACACTTTGTTGACACATGGGAAAAAAACACATTGTTGCCATAAAACTCATCATTTAAGATGCTACCAAATAGCAGCCAAGCCTACGGCAACTGATATTGGAAGTGGGTGGGTCAGCCCCAGCAAAACCACATACGGGGATGTGCGGAAATAGCAGGACTCCCAAAATTGTGGTTTTCCTTTTGGAATCCCTGAAAAAAGCAAGGTAAAAAGGGTACCTTCAAATGGACCCTCAAACCACAAGACAAACCCTGTACCACCCAAGCCTCCAGACAGGACAGCCGACAACCTGGTTTGGCAGCTTGGCTCAAACAACAATATGTTGTCCAAAAACAGCAACCAACATGAGCAATGCCCAAGTAGGCGCATTCCCAGGGTGAAATCCAAACAGCATTGGAATATTCTCGTGGGAAGGACCAAGTCGGATAACACTTGTGAAACCAATTTTTGGATGTGCCCGATGGTTCTGGATACCTCACCCCCCCCTCCCCAAGACGCTTAAGGGAGGGGCAACCAGGTCCAGGATGTCCTACGACGGAGAAAGCTTCGTGGCTTTCTGGCAAGAACCCGTGCGAGCTGCTGGTCCGGCCCGATTTCTTCTCTCTCGGACGAGCTCAGCAAAGCCTGGCGAGCACGGGGGTTTCGCCATACGTGGCGAACACCGAGGATGAATTACCCGTAATGCGCGTGCCCGATTAAGTAAGGCACCAAAACCAAGAAGTTGTCCGACACATATTCACACCCCCTAAAAGGACAAAAAATGCTCAATGCCAAACAGCACGCACCAACAAAACACAATATGATATCTCCACAATTCGCCAATTTGCTTAGCCGCTTGGACATCACCTTGGAAATAGTTATGCATCTACGATCCAAAATACAAAATCCAGGAACACGTCTGCAGAAAAGAGTACTTCTAAGATGAATTTAGAAACACAGATCCGTACTAGCTAGAACTTCAGAGTTTCAGAAATGCTACCCTTTGTTGAGGGTCCCGGGAACCACTACAAGAACAGAACAAAGCCAAATCTGAAGCTTTCCAATTGTGGTTTGACATGGGTTAAACACGAGGCCAAAAACAGACCATCAATATGGAGGTCCATGTAGTTTCACTATCTTTCACCTCATTGTATTCTGTCGTCATGTCAATCACGCACCCAATCTGAAATGATCACTTGTGCGAACTGGGGTGCCAAACGAAGGGTCTGAAAAAACAAATACGAAACGTCCATCCCTGTCATTCGGTGGTTGTTCGAAACATGTGCTATTTAGCCTTGAGGAGCACTTACCAGAATTGACAAGCAAAACATTGCCTTCTGGAACGGCTTCGAAGGGAAACCAAAAGGAAACCAACAGCTGGAGGGGGTCCCTGATTTTGAGAAAGAACCATAGAAAGACTATTGATGGTTGCACAAAAAGACAAATAAACGCAAAACAATCCAAAGTAAACAAGGAAAGCTCACTCTAAGTCCAACAGTCGATATCGCCCATCCCTACACTCTGTCAGCGCAGAAGCCGCGCGCCTCACTCGCCGGCTATGGCATCCCACTCGTACATGCTGAAGAAACAGACTTGATCCTCGGACGCGAATGCCTTCGCACGGCTACCAGTCGTGAATAACAACTACCGATTCACCACTTGTTGCTCGGCAACGAAGGGATCATTTGGATTTGTCAACAAGCTGTTGCCTCTTAATCTCCTTCAGGGTGAAACTAGGTGGCACAAGTTTCATCATGCTTCCTGCGTCTCGATTTCTTGTTGGCATGTACCTTCAACCTGGTATTTGGTTGTTGGTAGGTAAATAAAACAAGCATGGCAAAGTGTTACCTTGATCCGCCAAGAGTTGCTGGTTCCTGCTGCCCCTTTTCGCGGACAATTCGAAAATCCGGGTCTCCTTGAGCTCACCAAATATATATATTTAAAAAAAAAAAAATGGTCCGTACTAAGTAAGCCGTACAGTGCTTCTGATTCTAAACAAGGTCCAGAAACTGCACAAAGTCCCCATACCCAAAACTCCTGAGGACATTCCTGGAGCTTTGTCTGCTGGAGAAGCGAAGTCCGAAGAGATCCCTGTTACTTGGCCCAAACGAAAGGGCCACCAAGAATCAGATCTTCAGATTCTGTTTTAATTAAAAACAACAAAAAACAAAGCAGGGTATGTGGTATCTAGCCTCAAGGCATAAACGCATGACACCTGAGGGGTGTTAGAGCCCAACCCTGCAATGGCCACGGGAAAAGAAAAGCCACCCTTGTGTGATGGCTGAACTTAAAGGGGTTCCCCTCCAAAACAAGGTTGGAAAAAGAGAAACTCTCCACTGGGTGGATGGGATTGAGTCCACCAACCATTTCAATGGTCGCCAGCTAGTTCATATTCATACGGTTCCCATGTTAATCTGGGTTGTGTTGCTGTTTACCACTAACCCAGTCTGCCCAAAAAGATCAAACCTACTGTGGCTGGACAAAATCCTGCACTGCCTAAGAAATCCTGGAATGATTTGACTCCCCTATAAGTACAGTAACACACCTTTTGGCTTCAACCATGGATTCATTTCGTGGTGCGAAGGGACTTCGCAACCATCCGCTGAAGGGGCAGGGTGCCTTATAAGTGGTTCGTAAGCCTGGTTAAAACTCATGGAGCCATGGCTATTAGCCACTTACCTGACATGTCCCTAGTATGGAGTCCATGAACTCGGACCTCAGGAAGTCAAATTTCGGGCACCCCGGCCTTGGCGCGCAGAATCGCGGCCTCGTTCTTGATGGAGGTCTCCGGGTCAACAGCCTCGAGTTCTGAGAACTGGGTGCATTCGGAGATATCAAAGTAACATGTGGGGCTCGCCTTTTTTGGTGGACCCCCCCAAAAGAGTCAGCCCTTTGCAAACCTCCAAAAAAAGAAAAAGCTGCTCCAACAAAACGAAACAAGCTTGAATTGGCATGGGATGGTCCACACATTTGGAACCCTTCCAAATGCAAGTTTCATTGGACCAATCCCCTGGTTGTTTCACGTGTTTGAAACAACCCCCTTTCGGCTCAAGGTGTCCAGGCCGTCCCGGATTTGGCAAAAAGGAAGGCAACAGGCGAGAAGCGTGCAACGAACAACTCGTGTTCCTGTTAAGACGCTTGATTGATAGAAGGGGCCCAATAACTAAGGAACATGGGATAACACAGCGGGATCAATTTTGCGGGATCCACTGACTCCTCCCATAACTTCCTAATCCGCCCGGGCAGATGGCAGGGACAGGCAGGGGCACTACCCTCTGCCTCACGCCCTCGCCTTTGGCTGTCTATTCTCCAATTTCAGACTTTGGCCTGCGTGGCAGACAGCTGAGCGACGGACACATACTTAGAACGTGTCCTTTGTGCCAAAAGTGTTTATTCTCACACTTAGAACGTTGGCTCTACGGTTACCCGCGGGCACCCTACACCCGCACGGATCTTTTAGGAACACCCTGCAGAAGGCATGTGGACAGCCTATGGAGCTTCTGCTCGTGTGAGGGTCTGTGTCTGGCTGTGGCTCAAAATTAAACTCTTGAGGAAACACAGGTTTTAGTCTACCTTTTTCCTATTTGCCAGGTTCAGATTTTGGACTCCTATTTTTGAGCCACACCCATATATAAAACATATATTATGTATACATATTTATACAGGTGTATCTATATATATATATAATATAAAAATACGTATATATGTATATATGTAATTAAAAAAAGGGGGAACACCTGCTCCCATTCAGATTCCACGTTCCCCCGCCTCGCGCTCGCTGTCTTTGAGCCTAACGTCTACGTTGTTGAAGGCCCGGAAGGCCTGACACACGCGTCGCTTCTTGAGACGCGTCGCGGAGGACCCCTGGGGTTTTGGCTTCATAGGGCTATGGGTCCAAAATTATTACTTAATTTAGAGTGATTTAGAGTGATTTAGAGTGTGATTTAGAGTGATTTAGAGAAATCAAACGAGTGAAAAAGTCTCATCTGAGTGGGTCCCTTCTGGGCCCTCTGAATTACACGACCAGGGGACCGCAGGTTTTAGTCCTTGTTGTTCTTTTCCTTTTCCAGGGCAAGCCGTTTTGGGTACCTATGTTTGACCAGCAATATCGGCCCCTGGATTTGCATGTGGACGAAATCCAGCAAGAGTTGGTATGTGGCTTATCCCAGTATACATCGGGTTTCCTTCTTCTCAAATACGTGCGTAGTGGGTTTTGTCCACAGTAGCCGTGGAGCCCTTTGGCCGGTTCCACTGTAAACTTTAGGAGCCCGATATTCAACGCCCATAAACTTGGGGGCAAGAGGGGTTGTCCTATAATTGTCACCAGAGGATTTCATTGGAGCTCCCAAAAGGGAACTGTGGAAGCCGTCCTGGCTGTTTGGAGTTCTCAAACTGAACCAATGGGACGTCAACTGTTTGAGATGCAATGTTTAAACATCATAAACCTGAAGTAAGCATTTAACATCCCCATGTGACACACTAAGCGATACTTGGAGAACATGGGACATTCAATGCACCCGCTCAAAAAAAAGCTTAGTCCAATTCAAGCTCTCAAGCTAAGCTTGGCACGGACTGCTCGTCCTGCTGCTCATAGTAAACCCAGCAAACCTCAGCGTGTTGGGGGTGTTGGGGGTGTTGGGCGTTGTTTTTCTCTTTTTTCGGCGGGGGGAGGGCGGGGGGCAACCTCCCCCCCCTTTTGCTTGATGTTGCAGAAAAACCAACAGGAAGCCAAGCATTGCGGGGTCGCCTAATGGGGTCTGACTGACCAATCCGGACATTTAGGGATCCTTTCCCCCTGTCCTTCAAAATCAATCAGCCTAGGATGCCCTGGTTTATCAGGAAAATCCGCTGGATGTTTGGATCCAATTGGTGATGTGTTTCCTTCAGGATTCTTAAGTTTCGACCCATATTGTGGCAGAATTCAGGATTTGTATACTGGTTGATTTTACTCAGCGGCTGTGCCATTTAATATTGATTCCGGACTTTGGTTGCACCACCCACTTCATTCACCAGCTTCTTCTTCAATCCGTGGCTAGTAGTCAACAATGCACATTTTGTCACCCCTGGTTTTAGACAGTAGACTATTGGCCGGATCCTATGTAAAGAATCAACAGAGCGTTTCAAAGGACAGTTTGCTGGTAAACATCTATTTGGTTTTCAATGCGGTTCTTCCAAGATCCCACGGCTCCTTCGCTGCACCGCCAGGGGCCACTACAGTGGCCACACTTTGGCCCGGAAAAAGCTGTGTTTGCTGATGAGAAAGAAACATGAAGCAAACCCAAAGGGGCAAAAGGGCTAGTCCGGTCTGGCAATGAATTCCCACCTCGCCCAAACAGTGCACCAAGGTACATCCCTCATGGCAGGCAATGTGTGATCCTTCCACATCGATCCAACATAAGTTTCATGTGCGGGCGGGTGCAACTAAAAAACAAACATATTCTGTACCAGTCAGCATTTGTTTCAGGGTAGCAGAAAAAAGCAACAAACGCAAACAACAGAAAGCGGGTTTACAGAAACTGGAAGCGTTTGGAAAACAAACGCAAAACAAACTCCTGTTCCGGAAGGGTTGATCTTCCTGTTTCTGAAATAAAGTAGTAACAAAACGAACATCACCCAAGAACCCCAAACTCCCAAAACCCCAAAAGCCCTCAAAATGAATACAGCCCCGAACCACCAATGGCGCCCAGTGCCCTGCTTCGCTCTGGTAGGTCTTCGGGCTGCCGGGCGTAGCTGCGGTTGTCCCCGCGCCCGGAGAGTTTGGAACTCTCCTTCAGAGGCCACACCTCACGTCACCGGAAGAAAAACCAAAAAAAACGGCGCCTGCTTGGAAGTTCGCTGAAGAAAAACATAAGCAGAACTCGCATCCATTTCCTTCGGGTTTCGAGTGAACAACTGAACATATCCCAGGCTTTTGGGATTTCCTGAAGAAATGATGGGTCGGTTGGCAGCCAGCCATCTGGTTTAGGTTTGATACATTCCCCCCGTCATTGCCTCCAAGGGGGCTGTGTGAGGTGGGGTTACCACTCATTAACCCCTCAAGTTGCCTTTGTTCTCCAAGGATAGCCCCCTACTCACTTCCTGAGTGGATTGGCCACTAAGAGAAAGAATAATCAACAAATACAACACACCTCAGACAAACCAACCAACCGAACAAGCGAGGGGCAAGAAAGGAACAAAGTGAACACCTGCCAAAACGATCCACCGAGCACCCACCAAAAGGACCCAGCGGTTAAGCTGCAGGAGGGCCCACACTGCATCTGGGGTAAAACCGGATACCTTCTGGAAATATGTTGTCTCCTTCTGCTTCCATACTGATTCCATACTGTCTACCGGAAGCATTTCAACTGGATGAGAGAAAAAGGGCCCCCCCAAGCAAAGGAGCTTCATGTGATCGTCTTGCCAAGCGAGCTCACCACGAGAATAGCGCAAAGGGTAAGGTCCCCGAACCGTCTTTTTTATAAGAGGATCTTGATCTGTTCTGCCCCCAAACTAGCCCCAAGGGAAACATCAAGTATACACGCTTTAGATAGTGTCTATAGTGTCTATGTCCTGGTTGTATACTTTGTAATTTTCTTGGGAAGTAGTGTTTGGGGGGGGGGGGAGGGGGGCATCATCTCTCAAGTCTTAGACGGTTGGTGCTTCACTCCAGGAAACGCTGTATGGATGCTGAATCCAACTGTGGATATAGCTTCCACTCGGCAGGTCATCGCTTACCGGGTTGGCCATTGACACCCTGCGCAGCGCAGCGCTATTTAATTTGCTACTTTGTAGGAAAAGGGTCCAAAAACGTCCGACACAAGCAGCTTCCAAAAGCGTGCAATGGTTTTGGCGTTTCATGCGGAGTTTCTTTTGTAGAGGGTACCTTTTGTTTAGCTTGCTTTGATGGGAAACCAAAAGGAACACCACCAATTTGGGGTGCCCCCATGAGACAGACAAATATAGTTGCGCAACTCAGAGTACTTGGTTTCAACCCTTCGAGGCTCTTTTGATCCTTCCGGCTTGCGACAAATTCATTCTTCTTTTCACTTCCGTGGATTGGCCAAAGGAAGTCATTTAGTTTGCCACTCTCCAAATCAAAGTACAAAGGCCAAAAATATACCCGAAATCACATGGCGAGCAATACTTGAGGCTTTGAAGGGAGCTGCTGGGTTTCTTGGGGCTCTGTGGCTGCAAAACCAAGCAAGCTAACTAGTGAAGTGCGTCTTGACCTTGGCTCTCAGAAAATCACCGCATCGGGTGTTGGGAATGAACCGTTCGGGATCCTTAGAGGAAGCCAGCAGTTGGATGTTTCACTTTGGGATCATTCCCTCTGAGAACCAGCAAGTGGGTCATAATCAAACCCAGAACCATGTAAGGATTAAAAAGCCGGCTGCACCCATTTATGGTCGGGATCATCCCTTACTAACCTTCATCCACCCGGGTGTTGATTCTTGCTCAAGTGATGAAAGCTGCAAAGAAAACGGCCAAACCACTCCCAACGCCCTTTTCGCCCACGGGTTTACAGGGTTTTTTCGGCGCCCTTGGTCTTGGGGAAGAGGAGACCGGGGCTGACGAATTCACTTTGGGCCGTCGGCCATCAACGAGAACTTCCAGCGGCTCATGAAGTCCACGTTGAGGACCTCAACGTGAGCTTGGAAAATGACTGGAGCATTGTGCATATTTTGTCATAGGTATATGCATAATCTATATATATATGGGTTTGCATTTCTTACGGGAGCCGGGCAGGAAGGTTTGAGTACTGGGTATGATTCGCAGGTATGATTCGCGGGTATGATTCGAGGTATGATTCGCTGAAGCAGCAGCAGCAGCAGCAGCAGCAGCAGCAGCAGTAGTAGTAGTAGTAGTAGCACTAGGAGTAGTAGTAGTAGTAGTAGTAGTAGTAGTAGTAGTAGCACTAGGAGTAGCGGTAGTCGTCGAAGTAGTAGTACTAGTAGGAGTAGTAGTAGTAGCAGCAGCAGCAGTAGTAGTAGTAGTAGTAGCACTAGGAGTAGTAGTAGTAGTAGTAGTAGTAGTAGCACTAGGAGTAGCGGTAGTCGTCGAAGTAGTAGTACTAGTAGGAGTAGTAGTAGTAGCAGCAGCAGCAGTAGTAGTAGTAGTAGGCGTAGTAGTAGTAGTAGTAGTAGTGGTAGTAGTAGTAGTAGTAGCACAAGTACTAGTAGTAGTAGTAGTAGAAGTAGTAGTAGTAGTAGTAGTAGTAGTAGTAGTAGTAGTGGAAGTAGTAGTAGTAGTAGTAGTAGTAGTAGTAGTAGTAGTAGTAGTAGTAGTAGTAGTAGTAAAGTAGTAATAGTAGAAGCAGCGGCTGTAGTGGTGCGGCAGCTTTGAAAAGACTTGGCGCTAGCCTTGGCAAGGGCAGCTCATTGTGCGGGTATGATTCGGGTATGATTCGGGGGTATGATTCGGCTAGTTGCAAAACGGAACTAACTAAAAACTGAGAATGATGGACGTAGTAGTAGTAGTAGTAGTAGTAGTAGTAGTAGTAGTCGTGGTAGTAGTAGTAGTAGTAGTACAAGTACTAGTAGTAGTAGTAGTAGTAGTAGAAGTAGTAGTCGTAGTAGTAGTAGTAGTAGTAGTAGTAGTAAAGTAGTAATAGTAGAAGCAGCGGCTGTAGTGGTGCGGCAGCTTTGAAAAGACTTGGCGCTAGCCTTGGCAAGGGCAGCTCATTGTGCGGGTATGATTCGGGTATGATTCGGGGGTATGATTCGGCTAGTTGCAAAACGGAACTAACTAAAAACTGAGAATGATGGACGTAGTAGTAGTAGTAGTAGTAGTAGTAGTCGTAGTAGTCGTGGTAGTAGTAGTAGTAGCAGCAGCAGTAGTAGTACTAGTAAGGGTAGCGGAAGCAGAAGTAGAAGCAGTGGAGTAGTAGTAGCAGCGGCAGTGGCGGTGGTAGTGGTAGTGGTAGTAATAGTCGTAGTTGCGGTAGTAGCAGTAGTAGTAGTAGTAGTCGTCGTAGTAGGAAGTAGTAGTAGTAGTAGTAGTGGTGGTAGTCGTAAAAGTAGTTGTAGTAGTAGTAGTAGTAGTAGTAGCAGTATCAGTAGTAGATAGTTGCGGAGGCAGTAAACAACACAAACGGTAGAAGAAAAGTAGCATCTTGCAGCATACGTTTTAAGGGGTATGATTCGGGGGTATGATTCGGGGTATGATTCGGGGGTATGATTCGGGGGTTTGATTCAGGGAGGTCCCGCCTTCTGCCTTTTGAAGCAACTCAACACCAAAAAAACACATATATATATATATATACATATTTGTCAGTACTTAATATATGTACATAGATACGGTAGATGGTCCCCCCCTTATGAACTACATTTAGGACAATTTGGTTCATCTCACCCTTCAGAAACACTGCGATTCGTAAGCAGCATGGTTCCCAGTCCGTTCTCCCCTGTGGTTCTGGTTGGGGTGTGATTTTGATGGTTGCTGCAGGAGCACCCCTCCCCCCCACTGTGGTGGGGTTGTGGCGGCTTTATGTATATATATATATATATGTAACCATTTCTACCTCTAGCCCCTAACAGGAAATCCTACAGGAAGGAATGTGGTTTTGAGGCTCGGTGTCTTTTTCGGGGTTGGTTTAAAGGGAAGCCAAAAGGAAACCAATCATTCTACGGGTCCTCCTACGTTGACACACCCACACATATACATGAAATATATATATATATATTAGTATAGTATGTTATATTATATTATATTACATTATATTATACACATATGAGTAGCAGACAAAATCCTTTGCTAAATTCAATGCCATAATTAAGAAAGTTGGGTGGTCCCCTATGAGTTGTCAGTGCTCTGAAGTTAAACACAAGTTTTGGTTTTGGGCAGTACCCTATCGGTTTGTATGTGGGCTTTTGCTAACCCCAAGGCGCCGAGAATACGACTAAAGCCTACCGACCGTGCTCATCGGCCAGAGCCTAAAATTCTTGCCAACTGTGATTATCTATGCAACTTTTATGATAATGTCCAAAACCTCAAATAACAGACGACCACGAGAAGGATCTTTACCATGGTGAGCTCGGTTTACCCCCAGGTGAGCTCGCCATAAACTATGCAGAATAATTTTGGTGGCGTGAGCGCTGGTAGAGACTGCCAGACTCGACAGCGGCTAGCCTCCAAGCAAGCGCGCGCTACTGCTGAGTATTTTGGCGGCGTGGCGCTGGGGCGGCACGCCAATCATGCTGATCCCCAAAAATGGCTGGTTTGCTTGTCGCATGAAGCAACTTGACCTATGGCGATACAAGGGTGTAAATAAATAGAACCGGGCTGTGAGGCACTTTAAGTCTTGGTTTGTAAGTACAAACCAAACTAGGATTCATGTTGCCCCTCTATTGACTTAGAAAAGGAACCCTATGTTTCCGTACCTTCCCACTTCTCTTCACGTAACCTTCTTCCTTCAAATCTAGGCCAAAGCCTGTCGACAAATGTGGCTTCTAAAAATAATGATGGGTGAAGAGAAGGAGGAATGAACCCTTGCGATAATTCGCCTTCCGAGCTGCTGTCTCGATGTGCTTGCCCTTGACAATGGCGGTGCCTAAGACACGGGTCCCAAGTTCCCGAAGACAAAGGGGGCGGGCGGGCATTGCCAAGCACTGCGTCTGGTGATCAGCAAGGAAGGCGAGGCGAAGAGGAAGGAAGTCGCACCTTTTGGCCCCCCTGGAAGTTTTTGAAGCAGTCTTCCCAGGCTTCCTCAAAAAGTTCACAAACGCTTGGTCTTGACGGTGGGAGTTTAGCTAGGATCCCTATCTATTTCGCTGACTCAAATCATCCGAGTCGGGCCCCCGTCTAGGAATGGAATGCTCAAAGGCTGATTGCTGGCATGAAGGCTTTCATTTACCTGGGTTCGTGTCAAAACATGTGGATGCCCAAAATAAGGCTTTATTTTTTAAATATATTTTTTCCTCTGTGGAACTCCCTTCAAACCAAGGCAAAAGAGTAACCTCACAAATGCAGACACGCACGCACCCACACATGGAAACTCATGTCCACCAAACATTTTTGAGGGTGTCCTCCAAAAAGTTCCTCTCCACACGGGAACGTTGGGTTTGCCCACCGGTCTTTCAATAAGAAATGTGTGGGGACCCAGTTGATGGGCCGACGGGGGCCCTCAAACACCAACAACCTTGCTACGTAGTTGCACTCTTTCTGGGTCTCTTGTGGAAGAAACAGGCTGCCATCTGAAAATAAATCGCAACAAAGGACACCCGTGGCTCTGGTATCCAGTCATATCTACTCAGTAAATAGTAAATGACACTTACTCCCTACCTCGACTCTTTCACCCCGCACCGCGCCAGGCTCAAAACTCATCCTGTGTGTGTGTGTGCATGTGCGTGTGGGCAGGGGGGGTGGTGCTTGTCTCTGTGTGAGTGTCACCTCAAGAGTTGTGATTCACTGGTAGTTTCCAGTGATGAAACAACTTTGGAGGTCCGAAAATTGGACTGATCGTACTTGCCTTACTCGCATGGAGCGATGGAGCGGTGAACACAGTGCCTTCCAACTTGGGCCGAGGGGCGTTTCACCATGCTCCGAAGCTTGATCTTGTCTAAGCCCTCTTTGGCACTCAGATCCTGGCGAAACGCTTGACCCATTCATCCTGCCAGGCATGGCAGCACAACTTACATGGAGGAGCCCAAAGGGTCTTTAGGGCGAAGTCCAAAGAAACTTGTCAGGTTCCATTGAAAGGGTAGACATCCGTAGTTCACCAATTCGGGGGGGTATCCCATTCTAGCGCTTGGATTACTATGTATTATGTATATTCTCATTGGCATTTTAGCCAGTCATGTATTGATTCATTGATTTATCTGTTTATTTCGGGGCGGGGATGGGACGCGCCCCGATTCATTCGCCTTTCAAGAGGTCCCAACGCCTAACTTGACATATCAAGGCTCCATGAGGGTGACAGGTCCCATGGGCCCAAAATGGTTGGCCCTATTTGACATGGTTTATAGCGAGGCAAGTAGGCGATCTTGCTGGTGTGATAGGCAGGGAATGAGAATTGGAATGACCCCAAGATACACCATCCAACTGGTGGTTTCCTTTAAGGGGACTCCTGGGCTCATTTCCACATTCCCTATTGAGCACCAGCAAGTTAACTGGCTTGCCATGGACCATCTAAGCCATGACAAAGGGGGGTGGGGGGCCCGATCCCATTTTCCCAGCCTGCCAACCCCAAAATGTCAGGGTCACCCTTCCGCACTTCCAGTTTGAAGGGACGTATACAATCGGAACCCAACACTGTGCAAATATATGACATTTCGACTCAATTGTTCAGACTTGCATTGCTAGCATAGCATTGTTATGTTCAATGTTCTTGACACAACAAGTCTGAGACCATGCAAGACAAAAACCAAGGTTGCACGCTGATGCAGCAATCATCGCATCTCGTTAAAAGTGTGCGCATGATTCAAAAAGCCGATCTGAGGGTGTCCCATTCTAGAGGGGATTCGGAAGACCAGAGCTTGCTGTCATAGCCCTTATCCTGCGAAGTGCTCCCTTTCGACCCATAGACATTTGCGGATCCCAAAGGAAGCCGAAAACAAATTTCTAGAGGTTGATCATCTCTAAGGAACGGCTCGGAGCAACTGGCCATGGTGCCTGGTACCCCATTTGCTTCAGCCCCCTGAATAAACATAACGCATATGTCCAGTAGTCATAGATTCCCTTGTACTAAACATATTCTTAAGCAAGTGGAAGGGTGGAAACCTTCTGGAAACGGCCACTTCAACCACCTGGTGTGAAGCAGGATTTGGAAAATTGAAACCCCAGCCCCAAAGACCTGGCAATCAAAGCTAACCTAAGGATTCTGAACGGTTTCTGGGAGAAACAATGTTGTTTCCCCCCCCCCCATAACGGTCAACAGACACGCTCAAGATCCGGCTGGAGCCAAAAACGACCCTTTGTGGAATTTGGCGACCCGTTTGGGCTTGCGGCCGGATCTGGCTTTGGGTTTTCCAGTTCGTGGAACGCAAAGGCGGGTGGGTAAGGAGAGCTTTTGGCAAACCCAGGTTGTCTCCTCCACGAACTAGCAGGAGAACGGATAGGGGCTAGAGAACCACCGGAAACACGTTGGGGGGGTGAGAAAGGTGGCAAAGTCCTGTCAAGGGACCATTGAGGCCTAGCCATGTTCAATGGAGAGGCGCTTTGGCGACACCGCATGGAATTCCATTGCTCCATTCGCCTTACAAGATATGCGCAACGCCAAAAAATAAATAAACGGTCCAAAATCTCCTCTGCCGCAATTCTTGTTTGGCATGGGCTTGGATTTTTACATCCGGGACTCCTCTTTTTGCGACTGACTTCGCAACACTGACCCTGCTGGTAAAGCGATCGGTGCCACGGAAATGAACAGAGCGAAGGGACACAGCCAAAACATACCGTAGGTTTCAGGTTCCTATTTTCTTTGTTTTCTACCTGTTCAATAGAATCCAGATGTAAGCTCAAGTTCAATGGCATACTAGCCTCGAAGGGTATCCTCAAGGAAGAACAACTGGACAACGGGTGGCCCGGAAGCATAGAAAAACGTTGATTGCGACCAGGGCTTTGGCTCACAACTAAGACTATGCAGATGCAGTTTTGGGTGACGTGAATTAGTGGTCGAGTGCTTGCAGCTAAATTGAGATTGCGTGATTGGTTACTTACGTACGCTACTTCTATACTCCAAAGATGCCATGATAGAGAAGGAGCTGGCGGAGCGTACTAAGAGAAAGCAGCAGGCTCAAGCCATCACCAAGTACCATTATCAGTTTGGCAGAGGGCAACCAACCAACCACTAACCCACCAACCCACCAACCCACCAACTTACCAACCCACCAACCCACCAACCCACCAACCCACCAACACACCAACCCACCAACCAACCAACCAACCCACCCACCAACTTACCAACACACCAACCCACCAACCCACCAACCCACCAACCCACCAACCCACCAACCCACCAACCCACCAACCCACCAACCCACCAACCCACCAACCCACCAACCCACCAACCCACCAACCAACCAACCAACCAACCAACCAACCAACCAACCAACCAACCAACCAACCCACCCACCGACCCACTGGCCGATCGACCAACCAACCTATTGACCGACCGACCAACCAACCAACCCACCCAACCAACCAACCCACTGACCGACCGACCGACCGACCAACCCACCAACCAACCCACCCACCTACCCAACCAACCAACCAACCAACCAACCCACCAGCCCACCAACCCACCAACCCACCAACCCACCACCCAACCAACCAACCCATTAACCAACCAACCGACCGACCGACCCACCCACCCACCAACCCACCAACCCACCAACCCACCAACCCACCAACCCACCAACCCACCAACCCACCAACCCACCAACCCACCAACCCACCAACCCACCAATCAATCAACCCACCAACCCACCAACCCAACAACCCACCAACCCAACAACCAACCAACCCACCAACCCACCAACCCACCAACCAACCAACCAACCAACCCACCAACCCACCAACCCACCAACCCACCAACCCAACCCACCCACCCACCCACCCACCCACCCACCAACCAACCAACCAACCAACCAACCAACCAACCAACCAACCAACCAACCAACCAACCAACCAACCAACCAACCAACCAACCCACCAACCCACCAACCCACTGGCCGATCGACTAACCAACCCACTGACCGACCGACCAACCAACCAACCCACCCACCCACCAAGAACCCCCACTGACCGACCGACCGACCGACCAACCCATCAACCAACCCACCCACCCACCCAACCAACCAACCAACCAACCAACCAACCAACCCACCAACCCACCAACCCACCAACCCACCACCCAACCAACCAGCCCACCAACCAACCAACCAACCAGCCCACCAACCAACCAACCGACCGACCCACCCACCCACCAACCCACCCACCCACCAACCCACCAACCCACCAACCCACCAACCCACCAACCCACCAATCGACCCACCCACCCACCAACCCACCAACCAACCAACCCACCAACCCACCAACCCACCAACCCACCAACCCACCAACCCACCAACCCACCAACCCACCAACCAACCAACCCACTAACCCACCAACCCACCAACCCACCAACCCACCAACCCGCCAACCAACCAACCCACCAACCCACCACCCAACCCACCAGCCCACCAACCAACCAACCAACCAGCCCACCAACCAACCAACCGACCGACCCACCCACCCACCAACCCACCCACCCACCAACCCACCAACCCACCAACCCACCAACCCACCAACCCACCAACCGACCCACCAACCCACCAACCCACCAACCAACCAACCCACCAACCCACCAACCCACCAACCCACCAACCCACCAACCCGCCAACCAACCAACCCACCAACCCACCAACCCACCAACCCAACCCACCAACCAACCCACCAACCAACCCACCAACCAACCAACCAACCAACGAACCAACCAACCAACCAACCAACCAACTAAACATACAATCACAAGGAAACCCATTAAAAACAAAAAAAGCAGAAACATCGAACAAGCTATAGGTTCGCCTCCAAAAAAACCGCTCCAGCCGCTCCAGCTTTGCCCTTTTGGATTCCCTCGCCGCGCCTCCTTGCAAGGCCAGGCTGGGGGCACCCAGCCATCCGCGGTGGGGTAGATGCCCTCCTGGGCCTCGAGCATCGGTTCACTCGGACTCGGCTGATCCAAGAGGTTAGAAGTCACATGTCTATCAAAATGCTTCAGGTAGCAGCTAGGTAGCCTTTAAGGTTTTGATTGCGCCTCAACTGGTCCTAAGGAGCCCTGCAAAAAAATATCGCTCTAATCTGGGTTGCTCCCTCCACGCAAGACTAGGTCCTCCAGTACAGAGGTTAGAACAAGGTCTATTTTAGTAGGGGAACCCTCCCAACCAAAAAAGAAACGGTGAGAAAGGGCAGCTAGCTGGGGGACCTAGGTAGGCTTCCCGTTAAACAAACAACCTCTTCGAGCCATCCTTCCCTTGAGCTCTGCGAGGATCCGCTGCTCCTGAAGCTCTCATGGACCACCCCCGTGGTCCACGCAGTTTTTTCTGCCCTCAACTTCCGTCTTGCTTACCCTTCCTGCAACAAACATAGCACCTGTGGAAGGGCACATGTGGGAGGGCATCTGGAAGATCAGTTTCCTCTTAAAGCAACACCCTGTGAGGTGCTATGTTCGTGGGAGGGAGGGTAAGTCCCATTCCATGGAAAACATCATCAATATGTCCTGTAGTGACAGACTCCATCTTACACCAACAGAGGAACATAACACATATTCTTAAGCAACTGGAAGCCAACAAATCTGTAGCCAAAAAACAAACATGTTTTGAGGCTTTCATGCTGGCGTCCAACCCCCCACACCCACACTACAGGGTGTTAGTCGGAAATATAGCCCGCAAAAAAGCAACGGCATCAATTTGGCCCCGGACCCCTTTGCAGGCTGGTGTTCCTTTGCGCCATAAGAACAAGTTCCTTGTCCAAGCAACTAGCGGTTAAAAAGGGATCGTGTATGGGTGCAGGGAAGTGGTTTAGTGGTTTGGGGCTCAGGACTGTTCCCTGCATAGAAATGAAGCAGCATAAGTGTTTGATCAGCTTGCCAGTGGCGCGTTTTCTTTAAACATCTAGGTATGTCAGTTTTTAGAAAAAACCACCAAGCTTCAGCTTGTCCTTCGGTGTCCCTTCAAAAACCCACCGCAGGGGTAATTCTCAACTCCAAAAGAAGACACACCCACCTTGCGGATTCAAATGACTCCGGAGACCAACTATCCCTTGAGGGCCCGGGCCCACATGGCCATGCCCCCAGCAGCGGGGAATCAACCCCCACTGAGCCAGTCGAGTCAACATGTTCGAGTCGCAGGGAATGTGACGCGGCTCTGAGAGACTAGTGACAGCATACCCTTCGGCCAGGTCCTGGAAGACAATCCTTCCCTTTAAAGGGACCCCCTGTCAGGTTCTGTGTACTCAGCAATAGGGCAGTGGCAATAGGGCCTGGTTGCAAAGGCGACCTTTCACGTTGCCAAGAAATGGCGCCCCTACAAGGAAAGCATCTCATCAGTTTCTCGAGGGGAAACTTGCTAAGTACCCGGTTCGTTAAAAAAAAAAGTTCACTGGCCCAAAAAGTCTGAACTCTTTATTACCACTTAAATGGGCTGTCCAATTAAAGTTTAGTCAGTTTAAAGTCCATGAACTCAGGGAGTGAGGAATCCCACCCCCCCCCCATTTCTTCAAAGGTCGTGGGCTTTTCCGATTTTCGATGGTGTCCTAGTTTCGTGCCCCGGTCTGGTGTGACGAGTTGGTATGTTTTGCACTTAGCACAAATATCCATGTCTCCTGAAGACCAAAGAACCACACGTGTTTTTGCCAGATATGGGAGTATTTTTTTTTGAGGCCACCCCTTTATTAAGGGAAACCAAGAGGACAACTTGTTGTGTTTCCCCCTGAGAAAAAAAGCAGAAAAACCCGGACCCTTAAAGGGCCCTCAAAGACAGCCCATGTTGAGGGTCCAAAAACAATCGGGAGCCTTAGGGAGGCTGCGAAATCCCCACTTTTCCTGCTCGCCCGACTATACATGTGTTGTCCATTCAAGACAAACGGGAGTGGCATTGACAAGCTCAAAGGAACCCTTGATGGATGTGGAGTGGAGTCCTGATTTTGGCTTGGCGGCGTATTTTAATCCCAGCTATTTGGTTCGCTCCAAACTTCTAGATACCCTGAGGGTTTGTGGTAGACCCTGGGATTCCTTTTTGGTTGACGTACCAGTTTTGCCGAACCTCGGCCCCTCCGATGCTTTGCTTCTTTTCTAAGCCGCTCGCAGCTCGCGAGCGAAACGCGTGGCGACCTATTTGGGCTCAGCGCCATTTAATCTGGAGACCAAACACTTCCAGATCGGACTGGCCAAACTTTGACTGAAATGGTGCGATACTCACTCGAGTTCCTATGAAGGGAAACAAAAAGTTAAAGTCTAAAGGTCCAACCCAATAGCGGTAGAGATACTTAATATGATGTCAAATCGGAACTCGAGTGAGTATCGCACCCTTCATGCACTGGATAGTTTGATGAGATCTTCAGGTGGGCAAAGGGGAAATCACTTGCATTGGTCTCTTGACCCAACCAAGTCTCACGTTTATCCCCAGAAATAATGTAGCTGTGTGGCCACCCGATGCTTAGAGTTCTGCCCTCTTTGAAACAAACATGCTGTCTTGGTTGAGGGTAATTCTGGCTGGTTGTCATAAAGGGCCAACTAAAAAGGCCACCAGCCATGTTGATTGGTAAGCCGATTTGAAACACGGCCATATTATTTTGTGTGCTTCACCCTTAGTCAGCTGTGAAGCATCAAGGCCAAAAGGCGGATAACTCTACCCCGAGTTCAGACTCACAGAATCACAGAATGGACCAAACCCCAGCGCAAATACGCGGCACTTCAGTCTTGACTGGGGCGAATTCACCTCTCATATATCCTTCATTGCTACCTGTTCAATTCGCTGTGTCTTCTGGCTGTTGTGGGTTTACCCCTTGTTTATTCCTTAGTTGGGCTTGGGAAGTATACTTCCACGGCTGCTGGAAGCGCCGAAACAGAGCAACCCTCAGGGAAAGCCTTGAACATCTCCTGAGCCATGATCAAAACCCCAGATCAGGATTTCTGGGCTGGGCGCCCCTTCCAAACGTGAATGATGCCCTGGCAATGGTTTAGTGCGTCTGCGCAGAACCCATTCTAGGGCTTTACAGCCTACACCTCAAGATCCATACGAGCGGGCCAAACCACGTCACGTAACTGGACCTGCAACAAGCGAACCGAAAGGGGCAAGCGAGGCAAGAAGCTGTGTTCAGTCAGGCAACGAAAGGGTTATCTCCACAATGTGTGATGGCCAAAGTTCCATATCCAGAATAAGAATGCCTATCCTGCCTGTCCATGATGACCATCAGAAAGCCACCCAAGTGAGTGATGTTTTTGACCATGCACCTTTCCCATGTTCAGGCATCCTTCAGTTCAAATGGCCCAAATCCTTGGGAGGATGTGTGGTTTCTGAAGAGAAGGATGGGTGAAGCGAATGGGACCTGGGAAATGGTTTAGGCGCCACAAAACACAGCCACGGACACCAACCCCTTCGAAACCAACAAACATTGTACCTTGGCACGGGAAACCAACCAAACCTCGCTTGCTTTCTGCTCCCCTGCTAAAAGTTTAACTTTTGGTGGTTTAATGGAAAACCCATTAGTTGGCAAAAAGTTAAAGTCCTAACATCCAAGCAACATGCACCAAAGAAACAACTCCCGATTTGGGGTCTCCCTATTTTCGCACAATCCCACATGAGTGTCATCTCAAAGCTGGGCCCACCTCGCTAACCTGACGCATGTTTGGCCAGCACTCGCTAAAATCGATAGGGTGGAATCCGCTGCTTTGGCTCAGCCCCGGTCATCACCAGGCCAAAGGAAAAGATCGATCGTTGGACTTTGACCACGTGGGTCTGCCTAATACCCCGAAAATGGAATTGGTTTTTGCTTAAACCACAAACAAGGGGTCCCCTCAACAAAAAACACTCCCACATTTCCCAAACACGTGATTCCACCGTCCAGCTCACATTGCCGGGGCAGCTGAGCCTGCGAGGCAAAAACGGGAGCGGTGTGTGCGTTGGAGGCGTGGTTTCCTTTGTCAGCTTCAAGAGAAGTCAAAAGAAAGCCCAGCCTACTGGTGTGGAGTCTTGGATTCCTTTTGGGGGCTTAAGAGGAGTGTTTTGGAGGCCTGATCTCCTTTTTCAGTTTTAAGGGAGTCAAAAGAAAGCCCAGTCACCTAAGTATGTGTCCAGAACCCTAGGCGCGAACCAGTGGTCCATGGTCTCTGAGTAAAGATTCGTTTGTGCTTAGTTGTGGAAGCAAAGCCCCATGGTCACCAAACTACCATGGGTGCATAAAAGGAATAGACTTGGCCTTCGAGCCGGTCCCACGAACGTCCAGAAGGGTCCCCGTGCGCACGAAGGCCGTGTTGAGGCTTCCTTGGATCCATGGTTCATCCTTGCATCATGACCTCGGAATCCGAAAGGCCCCCCGGGTAAGGATCTTATATCTATTTCAGGGGGATCTTCTGACTGGGGTTTTCTGGCTGGAAACCCCCTTGTCATCATGTGCGATGTAAGCACCCAGCTCAACAAAGGCTTTTTACAACATGACCGTTACCACCCCCCCCGAAAACGACCAAAGCTCCCTAATTTAAGAAGCCGAGACGCGACTTGAGATCCGAAAGTCATCTGGGTGAATCCAAGAATCTACCAGTTGAAGAATCCCGTGCTGCGGACACCGATGTGCCAAGGAGTGACTTGACTCTGCTCTCTCCGGGACAATGCCAGTTGACGGCGCAACAGCCTGGTAGTTTGAACGATTCATAGGCGCCGGCGTCCCTTTGAAAAACAGAGTTTGCGCTAGCAAATCACCAGAAACAGACAGACACAACTGCTCTCTATTGTCAACCAAACTCACCCCAAAAAGGATACTTGCACGGAGTTGAATCCTGCCCAGAAGCCAAAGCAAAGCCGATCTCTTCCATTAGCAAACGGCTATCAGCACATCCGCTGACCAGCGTCTGGTAGACCCCGGGATCGCACCACAATCATTCTGGATGTGTCTTTTTGAGGGACCCCCAAAATGGCTACGATTGCCCTTTCCTTGTGGTTTTCTGTTAAAACCACCCCCAAAAAAAGGTGTGCCCTCAAAAAAAAAAAGACCCATATTTCCACCGCGCGGGAAGCGGAAGTCCTCCTCCAACTCAGTGAGCAAATATGCAGCAAAGGCGCCCCTTCTGCCAACCAGACGTGACTTCCCAGCAATCCGGAAACAAACGCAACTAGGTCCTCCAGTAGAGAGGTTACAATAAGGGTGCCCGATTTTTTCCTGTAGTCTATTTTAGTAGGAACCCTCCCAACCAAAAAAGAAAGGGTGAGAAAGGGCACCTAGCTGGGGGACCTAGTCAAGATCGGACTGCGCGCTCGAAAGGTCCTTGCAGAACTTGATCAGCCCAAACCGTCGAGCTAAACATCAAATTTTCAGGGTACCCTTTCAAGCGCCGAAGGACAATCAGTGTAGCATCCCCCATTCAACGAGTCATCCACATCTTAACTCCAACCCGAACCTGCAACCCAGACCTCCGGCGGCCGAAAAATGGCGCCCCCTTCTTTGGCATTTGATGTTAGCTGGAATCCCGCCCTACGCGCACACCGCGCCACAGATCTTCCAATCCGTAGGAAAACCAACTCTTCCCAAAGGGTGGTAGCTTTCATGTTAGCCGGGCAGCGGCAAACTTCTTGAAGAAAACAAGTCCAGTGAGGCAAGTCCGAGGCCAACTACGATCTTCAGTGTCACCTTCGCCTTTTTCTGGCTTCTCCACCAAAAATCGTCAACCCCCCCTTTCGGGCTGGTAAAAAAAGGAAGAAAACATCCTTTTTGTTGGGCTCCACTGAAAATCCTCCAACCCCTTTTCGAGTTCTTAAAAAACAAAAACAAAAACTATTTGCTTAGCTCCACTGAAAATCCACCACCCCCTTTTCGGGTTCCTAAAAAACCAACAACTTTTTTATTTGGCTCCACTGAAAATCCTCCACCCCCTTTTCGGGTTCCTTAACACAACCCCCTTTTGTTTGGCTCCACTGAAAATCCTCCACCCGCTTTTCGGGTTCCTCAAAAAAAAACTTTTGCTTGGCTCTACTGAAAATCCTCCACCCCTTCTTTGGGTTCCTTAAACAAAAAAAACTGTTGCTTGGCTCCACTGAAAATCCTCCACCCCTTTTTTGGGTTCCAAAAAAAACAACAACTTTTGTTTGGCTCCACTCAAAATCCTCCACCCCCTTTTTTGGGTTCCTAAAAAAAACCATTTGTTTGGCTCCACTCAAAATCCTCCACCCCCTTTCGGGTTCCTAAAGCAAATCCCGCTACCAGCCCATCACCGTGCCTTGCGAAGAGGACACGTAGGCCTCCAAGGTCTTGACCGCCGAGCCGTTGCTCATCGCCGCCTGACATTGAGCGGCAACCGAGGCCTGCTATGCGTAGGATCTGGGTGAATTATAGCATTTCACCAACCTGAAATAAGGTGGTTGGGGGGCTATTCTTGGTTGACGTTGGAAGGGGAGCAAAAATTTAAATTTTAGCAGTTATGTAGGGATTTCCCACTAGACCACAATAAGCAAACATGTAAAATGTTTCCCAACAACAACCATGTATTCCCCACATAAACCGCCATTTGGGGTGAGGTCGTGTGAGGTCGCTATAATTCACCCAGGTAGGATAGTTCAAGGAATCGTTAAGTGAACCCTAGTTGCCTATGCGCACAAGGAAACAGGAAAACCCTAGTTCCAGGCTGGGGGTTAACTTGTTGTGTGTTGGTAGCTGATGTAAATTGAACAAATTCACATGCCCTTCTGGCACTCTCGTCTATCCAGCAAGGGTTCCCCGCAACCCCTCGAACATTCGGGAACCTGAAATCCAGTCGCTGCTCCACCGGAACCTTTGGAACAAGCAAATCAAAAACCGTACAAACATACAAAAATACCCCGCTAGAGGTCTGGAGCCGATACCAAGTGGGCGCCTGATTCAACCATTGACTCGTGTTTCTACATGAACCAACCTACAATGTACAAGAGCTGTAGAACCAACTTCCGCTTAAGCCCCTGGCAAACATTCAAGAAAAAAACATGTCCAATAGTGATAGATTCCCTTTAAAACGAACAAGAAGGAAAATACAAGCAAATGGAAGCCCAGTAGTAGGACTATTCATCCAAAGGAGGTAAAAACAAACTGACTCGGCCCAGTCTGGGGTCGGATCTAATGGCAACCGGCCTTCGCGGCCTCTGTGCCAGCCTTGAAGTTGGGCACCTGAGGCAGCAGAAGGGGGAGCTCCGGAAGCCCCGGTTTGGATTGGTGGTAAGGATTTGGATTTGAACCCCGGGTTCTTGTAGAGGGCAAGTGAGAAACCACCAATCCAAACCACCAATCCTGCCTGAGTGAACTGGCCAGAAAAAGAAGCTGAGCTGTTCATCTACCACTTAAATGAGTGAGTGAAACCCCGGCGGTACCCGATTTTTCGCCGGTGGTTCACCAGGGAAACCTCACGAGTCAGCGCTCCCAAGTGACTCAAGGGAGGTGATTGCGTGTCTGGACTGAAGGGAGTGTGCTGTGCTGGTCTTCCCCAAGGGAAAGTTTGACGGTGCCCCGTGTATGCGGGAAAACTGTCCAGGACTCGTCCAAGAGGTGGTGGAAAGGCGTCGCGCAGGCTTCCAGGCGCCCAGGACCCAGCTGAAACAGAATTCAAACGCCGTGGCGTAGGATATGGGTGTGTCCTTTTTGAGCGTAATTGCCCCTTTTTGGTGGTTAAACTAATCATGTTTGGTGGGTCCGCGGGAAAAAAAAAATAAAATAAACAAACAAAAACTACGCACACCCATAGTATGGTTAGTTCAATCAAACCATGCCTGGTGCTAGAGGGCTTCACCCGAAACTAAAGAATCCGCCGACCCCTTTTGCCACAGCCATGCCATGTTCTGGCAAAGGGGCAAGGCGTATTCTTATGGGGCAGGTGTTTGCCACGACGAACGTCTAACTCTAACCTCCAACTCTCGTCTCTGACCTCCCTAACTTTTAAGTCCCCAAACCTCCAACTGTAACCTCTAGCTCTAACCGCCAACTCTAACCTCTGACTCTAGCCTCTAACGCTCATCTCTGACTCTAACCTCCTGTAACTTCTCCAACTGCGCGGCCTTGGTGGCGTTTCGTAGAACCCAGGTCAGACTAACCCCTAGATGGGTGTTCCGTGAGAGAATCTGGATCACTTTTGGGCATTGAAATCGAATCCGCAAAGCCTAAAGTACTTCAGCTTCTTCCCCATGTTTTTGATCATGGTCCATATTCAGTGAATCCTAAGATGCAAAATAATCTTCAAGTGGGTGGATTCCTGAAACAAGGTGCAAAAGCTGGCAGAAGCCACTGTTGGGGCATCTAACATGTTGTCTAGACAACTTGTCCATGAGGATTCCTTTCATTGGGAATCTGTTGAGTTCTGGGGTAGGCTCACCAAGGATCCCAAAGGCTTTGGACTTGGCAAAATGAGACCTCTGATGTCTCGTCTGCGTTTTCGTGGTTTCAGGGTTCCGACTTTTTGGCAGGAGGGGTGTGTGTGTTATCTTTGTTCGGTAGCGCAAGATCAGCGCGTGTTTATGTGGACCATTGCAGACGCTGACTAGTGAATGCCCTGCGTTTCTGAAACCCGGCTAAAACCAAGAAACACGCACAAAACTCGTGTTGTTTCGTTGTGTTGTTTAAATAATAACAGGTTGGTTGCATGGTGTGGGAAAGTGTAAAAACAAGTTTGAGGAGAACTCAAAAATAATCACGCTAACACTCAAAATCGACACAATTCAAGTAGAACTTCTATATTAAGCTACAATTGGAATAGGAATTATATTTCAAATATGGTGTCACTTAGCGTTCAACTAGATGGTTAATGGAATTGAATAAAGAAAGACAATATGGGTGTTTCTTCTAATCGGCGTGCCGCCTAAAAGAGTCAAACAAACAAAAGCAACTCAGGAAAACTCAGGCTCAACTATATATCAACTTAAGGTAGATATCTTTGCTTGCCAAAGTAGACTTAAATGCTGAATCCTGTTTACTACATGTCTTATTTCGAGGTAAGTTCCTACTTAAGAACTAACTTAAGATAGGTGTTCTAATTGATGAATCTCATTAAACTAAATTTAGATCCTAACTCCGTTCAGTTGAAACTAATCTATATATATATATATGGAAAGCCGGTCACAGTTATATTCAAATAAAGCATAATAACTCCAAGTAAAATCACGTTGCGGAAGTTAACGCCTGAAAATTCAAAGCGTGCGTCCAATAGAACTGAAATTGTATGTCCATTGTTTGCTTGACTCTTTTGAAGGGGCAGGCCAAATAGAAGAAACACCAATACGGTCTTTCTTTATTAAACTCCGTTTCATGAATTGATGGGACCGGAACTCCAACTCTGACTGTGGCTTAAGATGAAAGTGATACTTGTATTGTCGGCTCGGCTTATTCAATTCAAACATGTTCAAACTCCTGTACGGAAAGGAATTTCAATTTAATCTCTAACTCAAGATGGGCATTCGAGATAGTTCCTGATTTATTGAATTCAAGTCAATCTCTACTTGGATCTTAATTAAACACATACTTGGAAAAATGCTCAGAATTAGATTCTAAGAGAAACCCCGTCATTGATTTCAAAACCGCAGGCCATATGGAGATCAGCTCTCCATTTAGGGTTCCCGTTTTGGCGTTGTTTAAGGGGGAACCAGTGATGCACCACTTCCAGTTAATTATTTGTCGTTCTTGTTTCTTTTCTTTTTTTTTGGGGGGGGAGGGGCCCCTGTTTAGAAACAAACTCGGGCTAAAGAAATGATCGAGAGAAACCAAAGAAAGTCCTTCACTGAGCGAGAGAGTAGATAGATGCACCTGGGTTGCCACGACTGAGACAAATCATTTACCCCCATCGCAAGCATCTCAAGCTCACTTCCTGCAAAGAAAAACCAACAAAGAGTCCATGTTTATTGTTTGCCGCTAAAACGGTCCTCACCAAAAGCACCAGGTCCAAAACCCGGTGAGTGAGCAAACCATGTGTTTTTGGAAGGACTTGTACTGAAGACTGCTGCTCGACCAGCCTAGGCAGCTTGTGCTTTCTGTTTGCTCGCCTTGAAGAAGAGGTGTCTTTGCACTGTGGCATTTCGGAGTGAGTTCTATTGGTTGCACGTTTTGTTGAGGCTCGGTTGGTTTCAAGGGAAACCAAAAGGAACAACACCAGAAGGGGTCACCCATTTTGACAACAAATGAGCGTCGCCTATTTCCCCTCTTGATTTTTGCTTAAACTAAACTGGTGACAAAATGAAGCTGCATATTGGCCTTATAGTATAAGCCCCAATCAAACCACCTACCAAAATGGCCTCTTTCGGGAATCGGTTCTCGATGATATCAATTCCACGCCCGGTTTTGACCGTCGGCCTTGCCGGCCACGTACAAAGCCGCGGAGGCATTCATGAGCACCATCTCTCTCACCGCCAGGCGGCCCCTCAGAATGGATAGAGCGAAAAAAGCTGCGTGGCTTCACCTTCATGTTGACCCCGGAGTAATAAACCCCTCCACTAATATGGGGGTGTTCCCCTCCAAAACTTAGGGACCCCGCAGTATGAAAACAACAGGGGTTGACTAATATGGGGGCAACACTACCCCCAAAATTCGTGGCTTGGAACCCGATTGACTGGAGGTGTTCCGAGGGTGCTTCCCATCTACCCGCTGCACAAGTTCAAATCCCAGCGCCAATCCAAAACACCAACTAAGGGTTACCTGATGGATTATTGCTTGTAGCACATCGGCGAGGCATGGCTACAACAGCCTTGGACTGGTCCTGGTGTGTGCTCTGCTTGCTTTGGTAGATTTATGATGTGAAAGGCACTTACTGAAAAATAAATCGGCAAACTAAAAGCACATTAAAACAGTTGCTTGCACCACACATATTACATACACGGAGGCCCTCAAGGCAAGGCCTTGTGTTGCGAGAATGCTACCGGAACAAACATCTTCCGCGTGGCCGACTCACGGCAACAAAGGGGGCTACGCCATGTCAGATTTAGACGATTTGCTGTATTTAGACGACCAGCCTCGCATCACCAAGCACCTACAATAACCTAGCTTGAAATTTGCAACCAAACATGATGTCTAAAACACGCACAAACTAACCCCCGCAACACATCTGCGCTGTGAAAGCAGGTGAGCGACAAATAAATAATTGCTTCACTAAGAGGCAATGAGACAATTCGTGAGTCCGTGCTTTTGCGGCAAATGTTGCGAGTTCCCCCACGGCCCTCCCAAATGCCCTTAGACTCCAGGACCACGCTACATAGGCACTATGTCCTATGCCGATCAGTCATGGCATGTCATGGCCATCGCCATGTAATCCAACCACGGGACGAGTAACATTCACCCTGACAATGTTAAGTGTATACTTGCGCACAAACACCACCTGCACCGAACTGCATCTTACGAACTGTTGGCAATCAAAATCCCAACCTATATAACTACAATTCCTAAACTGGAAATTGGGAATTTCACGGGGACCTTCATCATGGAGTAAATCACTCTTTCCCCAAAATTAAGATGACATTTATATGGAGAAGACTCAGAGTTGGTCCTCGGTTTGAGCAGGGTTTCTTTAGACCACTGCATGAGAATGGACCGATTGTGCCGGTTTCTTCGAAGTATCTCCCCCGGTCCCAAGAAAGGTGTCAAAAGGCCCTGGGTTGAGTGTAAAATTGTGTGGGCATGTAGTATAATAAATATATATATATATATGGAACATAATGGAACATCAAGGGAACCCTGAACTCAAATCACGCCCTCACACTGCTCCAGCCCCCTTTGGGCTTCCCTGCTGGCCCTTCAGCAGCTCCCGCATCTCCTGGGCGTTCTCCTCCGGGCTGTTGCCAGCCACCTTCCGACCGGTGACCCGTGGCTCGGACCGGTGACCGGCGTGGATGTCTAGGGCTTCACTCGCGCGGTGCACAGGTCTGGGTTGAATAGCGCTTGGTGTGCAGGGGTGTGAAAACAGGCGCCATTGTTGCGGGTGCTTGGCTTGAAGGGGAAGCCCAAGCAAACACACAAAATAAACAAGAGGGAACCGGTCAACATTCTTACTGACTCCAATTGTGACATCCTCGATTTGCCCAAGCTAAAGGATGGTTTAACGAAATCGCGGCACATCACAAGTACTAACCGCTCCAAATGTTCAGCTTCAGGGACCAGGGACAATTCCCGCGTGGCAACGTGAAGTTTTAGACAAAAGCAGTGAACACAACCACACCCACTCACTCACACACACACACACCCACACCTACACACACCTTACAAAGCCGGCTCAGCGCTACATAGCATGCTTTGAAACGTTGGCTCAGCTCCCTTTTCGCCTTGCTCGCTTCCAGCATCACCCACACATGTGGTCTGGGTGTCGAATAGGAGGCTGAGATACATTAAAACAATTATACCCTTTGCTTGGGGGAAAAAAACAGGTTAACAGCGCTGTAAACCTCACCATGTTCGATACCCAACTATATAAGTGAAAGGCCATTTGAACTGTTCGTTTCAGATTCAACAACATCCGGCGGACGGCCTCCTGACATTTGGGGTGGCGCAATAGGCTGCCGTTGGTTTCCTGTTTTCACCAAACAGGCCAACCTACACCCCGAAACATCCAACTTGAACACGGCAATAGGTGCCATTCAGCTTATGACTCTTGGGTTCCAAATCCTGGCTAGCTTCCCTAGGATCGCGAAATCTGCCGGGAAGGGTGAGTTACCCCCGCGGAGAAGTTCAAAGCTTTTGGGCCGCCGTTCGTCAAGTTACCCTCTGGTGCTTTGGATTGGTTTGGGGCTGCCCCCTGAATCTTGCGGAGCAAATGGAACACCGCAACACCTCCAAACCACCAAACCACCGGGCTTCAAACCTCCAAATCCTTACATGATACACCTGAACATTGCCAAAAGTAAATGGTGGTTTCCCTTTATTTTGGTGCTGAACAAGCAACATGTTTCAATTGGTGGCAGAGTGGAGATCGTTTAAGGAGCACTGTTCAAACCACCAAACAGAGGGAAGCCAAGTTCAACCAGCCCCTCTAGTGTCCGAACAGCCTACACGTGAGTCACAATCAAAACCTGGTACAGAAATGGTGAACCCAGAACCATGTAAGGAATTAGAAAGGCGGCCGCAACTATTTCCGGCTGGGACTGCCCCTTGCTAACCTTCATCTACCCAGGTTTTGATTGTGGCTCACCTTGGGATTAGTTCGGGCACGACCTCTTTCTTGCGCGCCAGGAAACTTTTGTGCGAACGGAGTTTCCTGGGCGGCCAGAGGAACTGCACAACGTCTTTGTTTGCGGAAGCAAGGGAAACGAAGGAACCCCCAAAGGGCAAACGTAAAAACGGATAGGCCAAAGCGGGAGGCCCTCAAAATGACAGATGTTGTTTTGAATTCCATCCAAACACCCAACAAGAGGAGAATCGAGTGGTTAGACACAACTCTTGCAACGTTAACAATCATAGGATCCCCCCAAAAAAAAGAAACATGTGCTACTCTTGGCCCACAGTTCGGAATACAAAAAAAAACATATGTCAGATTCTGTCTAATACTCAGCCTACCCAAAAACAAAGGTCCAACATGTGGCAACCCTTTTTGGACCCTGCCGAGACGTGCCGCCTTAAGGGGATACCCCGAGAGGGCCGGTGGGCTTCGCTGGAATCCAGCCGCGGGGATGGGGGGGGGCGCACCTCAATCAAGGGGTGCACGGCCACGCCAAAGTCCTCGGGCCGAACCTGGAAATCGATTCGATGCAAAATGGCTTTTCTCGGTTGCTTTCTACTCCCCTGCTAAAAGCTTAACTTTTAGTGGCTCAATGGAAAACACAGTAGTTGGCAAAAAGTTGAAGCCCTAACATCCAAGCAAAATGCACCAAAGTTTTGGTTCTAGTAATGCTAAGCCTGGGTTAACAAGGGCGTGAATTCTATTCGGGTAAATTTTGGTGGACATCATTTGGGTGGGCTTGTTCCGTCCCAGATTCAGGGCATGAAATGACTTTTGGATCTGCGAATGTTAACCGCAAATGAATAAACTCCTGGTTGATTAATCTGAGAGGCCCCCCTTTTCGCGGGAATGCATCACTTTTGTGCCTAGTAGCAGGATGGGTGTATTATCCGGAGTTCCCATTAAGGTGGCTATGCAGAGGTATATATGTAGCACTGATGTATATTATGCAAAAAGTTGGCAGGTGTTTCTGGTCCAAGCCAACAGCATTCAAGTCGTCATCATTTTTGGCTCACCAAAACGGCGGGAACCCGGAACCCCCCCCCCCCCGCAGGTATGGAACAAGGAACTAGAGATACGAGGAACTAGGGACTCCCCTACCCTTTCAGGCTGTGGGGATGTTGTGGAAATGAGGGCACTTAGTCATTTGGGGAGGCTTGGGTACCATTACTGACATGGGGGCACTTGAACCATCGACTCTCGACCAACGTTATGTTCGACCTAAAAGGAGACACATTGTCATTTAAACCAACATGATGACCAATGACCAACACTCCACGTCCCTATGTTGAGCCAATCAGACCTCTACCATCCAATATTACTTGTTGGAGGGTTAGGGGCCGTTCAAGCAACACAAGGACCGAAACAAACCCAACATGATGGCCCTCCCCCACATGATGGCCCTCCCGCCCTCCCCCTATTATTTTGACCAGAAGTTTCAACCAGCATGATGACCCCTCCCCGCTCCCCTTTTTGCCGGGGTCGAAAACAGACCCCAGCCTACTGCGGATGGACAACATCCTGCACAATCGTTGGAATGGATCAAATGAATTCCTACAATTACATACTCCATTTTGAGAGGGTGGGATTGGCAATCGCCTTTTGACCCCCGTTTTCATGCTTGAAATGACTGGAGCATAGAAACAAATGGACTCCACCAATTCCATTTTGAATTGGGGGCGGGGTTTGGCAATCACATTGCGACATCCGTTGTCGTTGTCATGAATAATCCCCCAGACGTCTGGAGCAAGGTTGCTTCTCTGCAACTCTTCTCGGAGCACCCGAATGGTTGGCTTCCCGTTGGTTTCCGCTTAAACCCAACCAAAAAGGTTGGGTCTGCCCAAAACGGAGCATCCAAAGAGTCGGGACCTATGTTCAGATTCTGACTAGGGGTGTCGTTTTCTAGGTCTCAGTAGCATTGTTACGGGCTACCTTTGTTCGAGAGTACCCCTTTTTGTGGTGTTCATGGGAAACCTAAGCGGAGAACCGAAGCCATTTTGGGGCGTCCCCTAAAAAGAGAAACCCACAGGGGGTTGATCAAAAGTTGATGACCATTGGAAATTCCCACTAAAAGATCATGTTTCCCACCAAATGCGGAAAAAACAAAAAAACATATGGGCCCATATGCTCTCTGGGGGCCAGGAAGAGTGATCAACCCCCATATGTCTATTGCCCGCCTGGTACTCCACGATCTCGCCGCCTTCCTTTAGCTCCCACACCTGGCGCAATGATTTTGCGGATCAGCTCGGGTGTCCGAGCGAAGAAACTCCTGCCGTGGTGGGTCGATTTTAGGGGAGCCCCAAGACGGTGGGTCTTCCTTATGGTCTCCTTTTTGAAACCACCCTCGCAACAAGAAACCCACAGAGATGCCATGGAGCTAGGCAACCAACAGAGCCACCCTTCGAAACGCAAAAGGACATGGGTGAGGTAACTGGGATCTGCTGGGCAGGTGACCTGGAACAGCTGGCACCGGTGGATTAAAGTTGGATTCGCATCCCTCTAACTTCTCTATTACTTTTGAAGGAGATTCCCCTCATATCACAAACAGTGACCTTGAAACCCAAATCTCTAGAAGCCTGTTGTGCGAACATTTAAAACTTTGGTGACCTAGGTATGGCACCAAGCTGAGACCAGGCCAATCTATATTCAAGCAAATGCCAAAGCAACCCAACCAAACAAACCAATGGTTCCCTTTATGGCCTGTTCGCAGGATGCGTTTCGGCAGACCTGTGGCCTTGTAGAGAGCTTGTGGTAAAATAGGTTCCTTGATTCCCCTCACAAAACCGGTTGACTTGAACAAGTATTTCCCCTCACACAAAAAGCGACACATAACTGAAGAAACAAAACACAACTATGAGATCACAAGACAAAAGGGGGGAAAAAAAAGCAAAAGGGGGTTCAGATCCAAAAGGACAGCTTGGTTCGGTTTTGGACAGTGCCCAATCGTCTGTCCACCTGTGATCTCAACATTGCCCTCTAAGTTGTAGTTTGGAAGGAACAACCTCCAAAGTAATGCTGAGAACCCTTCAACTTGTTCACTCCGGACCCATTGAGTAAACATCGTGAACATTCAAGTGCTTAAGATGGTCGTTTGACAGCTCCAAGCACCCACGAAACCCAAGCCAAAGCTTTCCAAGTGCTCCGGGTTTCAGAGTGAAGACAAAAACCAGGTCGACCGAAAACACGAGAGCTACTCACACGAAGAACTTCAAACATCGGGGTCATCCGTTTAGAACTACTTCAAAAGACCCGTTTTCATTGCCGCAAGGAAACACGAGCTTGGAAACTCTGAACTTGGCCAGACTCCGACAGGTAGGTGACAAGCGACCGCTTAAAGGCTCAGGGAAAGTGAAGAAAACCCTTTATGGGCCTTTAAGGCCAAAACGGGCACCCTCCCATCAAGTAACATGGAACCTGATGTTCGGGGGTCCCTTTAAAAGGAAAATGGTTGTCCAGGATCCTCCGAACGTCAGGTTCCATGTTAATTGGTGGGAGGCTACTTCAGTTTCAGGGCAAAACGGGCAAGCAAGTCTTCTCCTTCCCAGAGGCTCCCGAATCATTTAATTAGGGCCCTCAAACAGCCAGGTTTTGAGACCCCCAAACACCTCCGGGGTGTCCAATGGGGTTGGGTCTTCCATTGAAAGCCAAAGCCAGGAGCCTCTGGGTTTGTTTCCGAACCGAGAAGCCCCGAGCGCCGAAGCGGCTCGAGCCTTCGAGCGACCCTCATGTCGACGAGTCGAGCCTTGGAGGGCCCGGCGATGGACAGCTCGTCCAAGCCCTCGCAGCCGTGCACCACCAGCGCCCGCCGCATGCCTCAGGAGTCACAGTGTCAGCTACAAGACCAAATCTACAAGAAGTTGGCCAACCAAAAACAAAATATTCCTTTTTCCCTGTGGCTGGTTTCTTCCAAAGTGCCTGTTCCATCATTCACACATCATCCGGGGTTCCCAGTTCTTCTTGTCTGGGTCCCCTAAAGTTCCATGCTGAATTGAACCCGAAACCAGCTCACTGGGGCTTGCCGGAAGGCTTCCCGAAACCAACATGAGACTTCCAAGAGGCATGCTCAACTTTGGTGGGTTGAAAAACCCATAGGTTGCCACCCCAAAATGGTCGCCACGTTTCCTCGAGGCTTCCTCTTAAAACCCAATCCCCGGTCCCTTCCCATTTTGAACGCATCGCCCGCTTGCCCGCATTGAGTGTCCCTACCCAGCATCTTGAAGACCTCCACGAAGAGCCGACCCAGGCTCTCGGTGTACACACCTCGCTGTCGGAGCCCAATAAAAGTTTCTCTCAAGTCTGGACATCCCCCGAAGAATTCGGGGAAACGAAAAGGACAACAACAAAACAGGCCATTCAACATGTGAGCCAGGATTGTCTGATTTCTGCTGGCTGTAAAGCTCGTCTGTTTGGCCCACTTAAGGTGAGTCTCCCTTGATAGGCGTGATGCTTTGAGCGGAATTCTGGGGAGCATCTTTGAGGTTGACCACTCGGCCCACATCTGGGGCCCACAAAACATGTGTTTGCTTAGATAGTGAGTGTGTTGTTTCATATTTTGTCTAGCCTAAAACTATGACATAAAAGGTGTTAGCTTGTGCCTTCTCAGGAAATCCGAGTTTCCCGCTGCTTCATCCAAAACGCGCGCGCGCGCGCCCTCACATACAAACACAAACATGCGAACACACGCACCCACACACAAACACGCCATGTCTCTTCAAAGCGCAAGATCGCGAAGCTCTCCAAGCACCCGCGCCGCAGACCATGGCATCCGGCTTCGCGGGATTGGTCAAGGGCCCCAGGATGTTGAAGACCTGCGTAACTACACGAGTTGACCTGCTGGTCAGTAGGGAATGACCTTCCGGGCTTTGGGAATGAACCGGAAGGGGATTTCCTTTAAGGAAACATAGAGAATGGTTTGTGTGGGGGGTGAAGCAAGTTGACTCCTGGAATCCCGATTTATGGTGTGTAAAAGAAAGCTAGATATTATGCTAATCCCTTTCACTGTTGTATTCCCAAAATAGTTGAACGCTATAGGGGCTCTAGGGGGGGCATGTGACAGGTTGTTGCAGGTCACATGGCACAGAGTGCGTTGCAGGGCACAGGGCGCCGCCACTGAAGGCTTCAGTTCTGTTGCGCCGAAGCCAACAGAACTGCCAGCTTCATGCGCCTGTGGGAGCTATGATGGTATATTTGGAGGTGGCTTATCAGCCTCTGAAGCCGAACTCTTGCCATCTGGGAGCTTTGCTGTGTCGCTGCCACCTGAGTCGTAGTCAGGACCTGGAAGAAAGGGGTCTACCCACACTACTTAATGTGCAAACCTCATGTGCAACGGAGCTTAATCAATGAATACCCCATGGCCTACAAGCACCCCTTTATGGTTCTATTTTGCCGCTGAAAAGGTGAAATTTCCTCGGTCATATTGAGATATGTTCTGGATTCTTTTCTTGGCTGTGTTGCTTGAGAATCTGGCTGCACAATCTGGCGCTTCTCATGACCTCATCCCGATAGACTGACAGATGCCGGTTGTTGCCTGCTTCACTTTTGAGACCAGACACATTTACAATGCATTCACAAGCTTTCTTTGATCTGTCCGTGTATGGAAACTCAGACACACTCTCACTGATTTTGCGGCGGCAAGCAACCATCTAGAACTCTTGAAACAAGTGTTGAAGCTATCTCAGCATGTGGCCCACGTAAAAATCATATCTTTGATTCCGGCCCATATTCTGTGAACATTAAGAATGTGACATACAAGGAGAAACCCAACAGCGCAGGGAAACGGCCAGGGACACTCTGGGCCCTCGAGCTGTTCGGATGCCCAGCTCCTGATGTGGGTAGGGCCCCGTATCCACAGAACCGGAATGTTGGACGCCGCATGGAGAAGCTGCCCTCCCCCAAACGATTCCACGGAAGCTCCCGCCCCGAAATAGAAGACTTCCACGTTAGTCGGAGCGAGAAGCTACTGTAACTTTCAAAATCCTGAAATGATAAGTCCCAAATCATCCCAAAACACTTCATTCATCCAATCGATGTGCTCGTAGCTGTCCAAATATCACTTCTCAAAGGAAACTCACGTTTTATTCAGTTTAATTGGCCCGAACAGTAGCTACACGAGAAATTCGAAATGGGTTGAACCCCTTGGACGGCTTATTCAGAAACCCAACAGATAGATATATATATATATATATATTAAAAAAAGAAGAAACACAAGTCCGCGAACAGAGGTGGGACACCACAACAAGGGACACCCCCTTGTTGTCTGGAAGGAGTACGGATTGGGTTGAACAACCCTATGCTTTGCACGGTCCAAGAGATCACTGCGCAGCTCATGAGGCTAGGGGCACCCTTCAAAGGCCAACACCTGGAGCGGGCAGGGGTCTGGTTCCCAATGGAGTAGTTTTGGAAAGGGTCCCTAAGAAACACACAGGAATCACACACATACAAATTGCCACGAACAAAGAGTCTCGTGAAGATTGGTGCTTGCAGGTCCTGCAAAAAGTATGTCGATTTATCTACCTTCTTATGTTGCATTATTGCCTGCTTTATGTTGACCACCGTCTCTGGAATGTGTCAAACAAACCTGCCGTGGCCTCCAATTTTCT
The DNA here is from genome assembly GCA_963377175.1 of Effrenium voratum. Classification (NCBI taxonomy): domain Eukaryota; class Dinophyceae; order Suessiales; family Symbiodiniaceae; genus Effrenium; species Effrenium voratum. Next base: position 11,309 of record CAUJNA010002224.1, on the reverse strand, counting down.
GAACTGCTGGAACTATTACAGTGAATTCCAACCTAGTTCAGCAGGCAGCCCTACATCTGAGCGACAAGTTTCAGCTGGTTTGGGCAAGCTGGCTTTTCGTTGCGGTAAAGTCAATTGTCATATGCATTCACCAACCTCGTTATAGGGTTTCCTTTAAAGGCGACATTCAGAAGTGAGGTCGCACCCCCGCCCCCTTATGAGGTTGCTGTAATGTGTTGGTGAGTGTGTACCCCCAGACCGGCAGCCGACAAAAGAAATGTTCTAAGGGTTGCGACTCGAAGGGGCGGGATGGCAATGACGCACAGGACACACGGCTTTTCATCTGCTGAGGCTACCCTGCTACTTGTTCTTTCACTTTGCCGGGAAAGAGTTGGTGATCTCACTTCCGAACGAGTGGATTGGCCAAACAAAAAGAAGCTGAACTTCCTACTTACCACCAAAGTGGTCTTCCCGGAGAGTGTCAAGTCCAGAAGGAAATCGACCGGTAACCGCGCAAGCGACAACCGCTCCAAACGGATGGGGCCCACATGGCGCATGGCGGGGTGGTAGGACCTGCGAAGCAGACGCGTCTCAAGAGCCGACCTACCCTACGATCAAGAAGTATGTTGTTTTTTTGAGGGTACCCTTTTTGTGGATTGGTTTAAAGGAATACCAACAGGAAGCCAGCCATTGTTTGGGCTTCCCTAAACAAGAAGCCACACCCAAAGGGAAGTGCACCGGCCCCTATTACCGAATGCAAAGTAGCCTGTCACTTCCATGTTGTCGGCCCAAAATGTGTCAAAATTTGGGCGGCCGTAACATGAAGCTATTCCTCGTTGCTGTTAAGCCAACCTTAAACTGGCTACCCTCTATAATGTGATTGCTGCAGCGACCACTCTGCAAAAACATAAACTGTTAGTGGGTCCATTGAGAAATAATATGTTTCAACCAAAAGCTGAAGTTCATAGATCCAACTGAACGGGACGGGGGGCATTCTCACGGTAAAGGCCGCTGCACATCAATGCTTCCTTCCAGTGGGACTCCTTAAGGTGTCGCTACATATATATATATAATATTTTACACCCACACTACCTCCATTATGCTTGAAATCAACAGGGAAAAATAATAAATATTTGCTTCAGCAAATGGAAGACCATTCTTGCCAAAAGGGGGGGGGCTGGTTCAGGTAGATGGCACCTGGGGGTTGACATCTTTAAGGGGTCTCAATCATGATCCCGAAGAATTGTTTGACCACAACATGTATTCCATCACAAATTAACGTGGAACTCAGAACGGTGGACCCCAAGAAGGGGTTGCTCTCCAATGGGGTGGTTGTTGGGTTCCATGTTCATCTGTAGGGGAGAAGGCATACACACCATCAGTCATTTGACCTTCGATCAATAAAGGTCTTGCTTCCGATGAACCAACGGACATGTCAAGGGGCCGATTTTCTTAAGGCACCCCGGAAACGAGGGACTCGAGTGCCAGTCGCTTGCCCCGACACCTGGATTCACGGCAGATGTTCGCGAGAAGCCCGCTCATTTGGTCAGGTGTTAGGCTGCCTGGCTTCGATGACACCTGACAATGTGTGAATTTCCAAGGGGCTTCGGCAAAGACCCGATCCAACGGGTGAAAGCTCGGAGTCTTAAGCTTGGCTCGCTATGAAATGAGCTGAGTTTGTATCGGGGCCCTTCCGTTTGCCCGGATGGTCCCATAGCCTTTGGCTCCCCTCAGGGAAACCGAAGCCGAAGTTGATTTGAGGCCAACCAGCACCTCGCGAAGAGGAAGGCGAAGTTTCCAGCCGAGAGCACAGGCTGCACCTCGATTCGTTGGCGTTTGAGATGGGCTTCGCTAATTGAGATATGAATCTTACAATACCCCCTCAAAAAAAAAGAAAGGACCTCTTTTGTATGGCTTATTAAAGGGGCGCGGAAATCCCTCGAATGGCACGTGTTCCCTTTGTTGTACTAACTGTAGTGGCTTCGGGGAAGTCACTAACTGTCATGGAGCCGTCGTAGTAGAGTGTTGGAAGGCCCCGAATTATGGAGACTTGTGCAAACTGTTACCCCATTGCGGCTTGCTTTTTTGGAGTTTTACGCGGTCTTCTCCATTCCAGGATTCCATTGGCTTTGTGACGTAAATGTAGGTGGTTCTTCAGCAATGCGGGCCCCACATTGTTTGGCGCGTTCTCCAAAGATATGTCTTTTGAAAGTTTTTCATGCGAGCCCCAGATTTGGGCCAAGTTATGAATCAAGGCAAATATTATTCTTCTGAAAAGTGAAAGGTCCGCTATAGAGTAGGAACCTGGCATCCAAACGGTTCCTCATCGGAGTTCCTATTTCGGAGTGTCTTTTCTGAGACTACGTGTTTGTTTACTTTGATTAAAGGGCCAAGGAAAAACGGGAGTATGCAATCATCAAATAGAGTCAGGGTGTATATATTCTATACTCCCTTTGGCAGCGGTGTGGGGGTGGCAAACAAAAATCACTTGCCTGGACCCGCAAATAAAAGGTCAACCTTTTGGAACCTCTACTAAAAATAGACCAAAAAGGGAAAACCAAAAGGTCAAAAGGTCGGCTTTGAACAACTGAGAGACATCAAGTCCAGCACAGGAGTCCGGGAACTCAGGGAGTGAGTAAAGGTTGGAGGCCCATGTTGCCCTCAAGAACTGCATCACCCGCCACCCGCTTGCTAATGTTGGCCTCTGTAAGGAGACCCGAGCGGTTATACTTCCATTTGCGTTTTTGTCCCCTGGAAAAATTAACCATATTTCCAGTAGGGATAGATTCCCTTTAGAACCAACAGGGGAAAAAGAGCATTCTTAAACAAATGGAAGTCTATACACGGTGGGGCAGGGGGGCGGGGGCAACTCCCTCTACAATGCTTGGCTCAACTCTGGGGTACACCAAAACTATCCAAAACTAATATGTTCAGATTATGGTTCATATTTAGCATACCAAAAAAAATACCCCGATCAAACTCAACTAGCTTATTCGCTCTGGATCACCAGTACCTGAATCAACCGATACTTCGGGCACTCAATAGAAGACACAAGGAACGCTGCACTTGAAGACCAAGGATAACCTGTACTATCTCCTTAAAATCAATCGGAAGATCCAACCCAGCAGCCTTCCTAAAAGGGACACATCCAGCCCAAAGTGCTATGATTCACACATCGAAAATAAGGAATTCCCACACGAAAGACCACATAGTAAACTCGTGTTCCTACGAATCTCTCGAGAAAAACGGCCTAAAAGAACCCGTGCCAATCCTTAGCAAAACAATGGTGGTTGTATCAACCCAGCCAGTGTTTAGTGATCTTTTGAATCCCAGGGACTCCACTAAGAGCAAACCAATTGTTGAGCGGAACCGATGCCGCAAAAAAGGGAAAGGACAAAACAGGCCCAGAAACAAAAGACAAACTTCCTCGTTAAGAGTGAAATCGCTCACCTGCAATCACACACCCAAGCTGTGGGGACCCCCCCATCCACACCCTTAAACAAGACAAACATACCCCGAGCAAGACACACGACCAAAACTGGAGGTGTGGTTGGGGGTGGTGTGTATGGGCAGGCGTAGTTTTATAAGCCCTGCAATATGTCTCCAATGTGTTGAAATGAAGGCAGGTAGCATGACTCATGGACAGCGTCCTGGCCAACAACAAATGACCTACCCCTGTCTGCAGCACCATCTCCAGACATGGAGCGGGCCCAAAAGCCGGGAAACGACCTGGAAATAATGGTTAAGCACAGGTGCCAAACTGGAAAACCGAATGAGAAAGCACAAAACACTTGCAACAAAACACATGGAAGAACAATCTGACCGCCTTTTTGGCACCTGACAAAGGGATCAAAACTGAGAAACCCAAACAGTCAGATTCCGTTGATTCACTGGTTCTGGTCTCAGAGTTGGAGCACTGAACTTCCCAAGGGGCACTCAGCCAAATTGCCACGGTGTTCCTAGCCTAGGATTTGCAGCCGCAGCCCCCCGAAAAGTTCCTGGCGTTCTTCTGGCTTTCATTTCAACACCACTCTGAATTTTGCTCGAATTATTTCGGGGGGATGTCACATCCAAACGGGCCAAGCTGACTTATAGACTGATTCAGAACCAAATCCTAGTGACCACAAGTGACTACGGGCCCACGGCCCACGGCCCATATCACTCCTACTGTGACGAAACCCATTTCACACCACCTAAGAAGCCCTGGCATGATTCGATTCTGCAAATACCAACAAACAACGCTTTCCCGTGGTTTCAATTCGATTTCGGTGCGAACGAATTTCGTCCACAGGACTCCCCTGGCTCCGAATCAGTCGAATTGCCTCCCCGCCTCTGCCGGCGTCAGCTCCAGTCGAGCGCCCAAGGCCTAAGGCGGCTGAACAGAGATCTGGCGCTGCCTTCTCTGCTCCGCTTCTTTACCCTCCCACCAATTCACATGGAACCTGACGCAGGGAAATGCAGCACCCCAAAACGTCAGGTTCCATGTTAATTTGTGAGAGGGTTGCTTGGGGAAGCCAAAAGGCAAACCGCAACTTTCGGGCCCAAAACGAGAAAGACAACAGAAAAGGACCAAATCCCATCCCACCCCTCCTGCAGGGTGTCCCATTTTAGTTGGGATTCATCACTGAAGGGAACACCAGCCTGTTTTGACACATACCCATCTACGCGATCCACATGCACCCATGGGTTAAATTTAGCAGTCCTTCAAAACAAGACTGGGTCCTACATGTAGGGGTCCGGAAATCTAGGCGTTCATGCGGAAGCCTTCGCCTAGTCGCAAGCAACAAGCAAGCACTCCTTCGCCCCATAGCGGGTGTACGAAAAATGAAACCCCATCAGACAGGGGAAAAAGATAAACCTACGAGCGATTCGCCGAATCTCCGGTCGCCTTTCACACCAAACAAATGCATCCTCAAAAAAACTCACAGTGACACCCAAGTAGGAAACCCCAACAAATGCTTGGCTTTCTCCTTGGCTTCCCTTTTAGTAATGAAAAGGATACCCTCTGAGAATCTCCCATGCCAACCAAACAGGGATCCTTGCATTATACACCTGAACATTGCCTTGTAAATGGTGGTTGCCCTTTATTTTGGTGGAAAAGGCTATGTTTCAAATGGGCAAAATGTATCATTTAAGGAGCCCTGCCAAAGCGGGTCGATTTTGAGAACTGCAGCAAGCGAGCATAGCATAGCGGGCCTCCAAGATATCCGCGGCCCCGCTCTTGGAGGAAGCCGCACGGTTCCCGTGCTTCACGATCCGAACCTCACGCTACTTTTGTCGGTGGGCGTGAGCACAAACGTCAGGTATCTGAATTCACACTCATACGCTATATATATATATATATATATATATGTTCCAGGCCGTGCCCCCCCCCCCCCTGTGGGGGTGGGGTGGGTGGTGGGGTGGTGGGGTGGGGGGTGGTTGGGTGGGGGTGGTTGGGGTGTGGTTCGGAGTTGGTTTAGGCTTGGTGGGTTGGTTTAGGGTTGGTTCAGGGTTGGTTCAGGGTTGGTTTGCGGTGGGTTTCGGGTGGGTTTGGGGTTTGGGTTGATTTAGGCTTAGGGTTGGGGTTAAGGAGGGGTTGCAGGGTGGTTTGGTTTAGGGTAGGATGTTGCGAGAGGTGCGGGGGTGTTGGTTCACGGGGTGAAAGGGGGAGTCTGGGACCGAAGCTGCAGGGCTCACACGGTACTGGACAGCATCCCCAGCATTGCCAGCATCATCCCCAAGATGCGGATGATGCGGGGGAGTGGGGGGAGGGGGGTACGTGGCCCAGGGACTGGTACATATATATATATATATATAGATATATATATATATATATGCATATACATATATATATATATATATACATATATGTACATGTATGTGCATATATAAATACACGCATATACATGTATATGTATATGCATATATATATATATATATACAGACATCGCCGTATATGCATTGCATTGCATATGCGAATACAGCTCGCCGTAAACTAGGAGAAAAAAACAACAAAAAAAAACGAATTGATCTATGATTAACCAAGCTGTTTTCAGCAAAATAAAGCTCAAATCTCATTGCTGCCATCGGAAAACACCATCCATCCAGCTTGACAAGCTTCTTGATGTTCCCCACTGCTTTTCTGAAACGTCCAACCGTTCTTCATCAAGCGGCCCGTAGAAAGAAGCACTTTCGTGACTGAAGACACAATGAATCTTCCTCCGCCATGCAGTCAAATCACCTGAAACATATCCGAGCCTTTGCAGTTGGCCATTTTGAGCATCTTCAATGATGTTCGGCCCTGAAACATTGAAACAACGATTTGCATGCTGAAACAGCAAGTGGCTCCAACTTTCAAAGAGTATAGCTTCATCACCTTTCTCTGCTGCCACACACCCAGAACCGATCTGGACTCACTGCCCCGATCCAGCTTCACACTTCACGGAAACCCCCCCAATCCACATAGATTCATCCCGAACTCCACAATTCCTTATTTGGCCAATCCACTGGATCGGAAGTGAGCTGCTTAATTAGGTTCCTTCAGATTCACTGGATGCTTCTCTCACCAAAACCAGGACACAACCCTTGCGCATTCACCCGAACCGCTTATTTTATGGCCGCTGGGACCTGGTCAAGCCCAGTGATGTCATTTTCTATGCGGGTTCCCTCAGCGAGTCCACGTCCCAACCAAAAAGAACAGCAATAGCCCATTCAATGATTCCATTTGCTTGTATAGTGGGTAACTTAGGAGGCTCCCACCCCTCTGAATACTTTAAGGAGAATCAAAAAGACATGATTCCAGTGATTCCATTTACCCTGCCGTCCAAAACAATGGAATCCCTTGAAGAGGACAATGGTCTTCCAGGCCCCCGCAGTCAGGGTCATGGTAAAAGATGGGAGGCTACACCCAACCGCGAAAGTCCTTGCATTTTTCGTGTTTTGCTCGAACGTCCGCAGCCTGCCAGTAAAAACAACGCCACGGATAGTCCCGGCAGGGTCCTTGCAACTGAGCCTTCCCCACTGGCACACGGCGCCCAAGTGTCTCCTAAAACTGATTTGTTTGAGTACCACTACGGACGCAATCCCCATGGCACATCGCATATTACAAAGCACTTAAACGCATTTTAAGCATACACGTTTAAGTACGAGTAAGAAGGCAATCCCCATGGCACATCGCATACCAGTTGGGACCAAGATGTTGCTTGACTATGTGTGTTTGCACGCCAAAAAGAAGGCAATCCCCATGGCACATCGCATGCTCAACAACACCGAAACAATTTTTGCAAAAACAAGTTCTTGCGCTAGTATGAAGGCAATCCCCATGGCACATGCATACCCAAAGGCAACCAAATGCATCTTGAAAACATCTATTCGAAGCACAGAAGTGAAGGCAACCCCCATGGCACATTGCATAATCAACCGCAATGTGTCTCCTAAGACTGTTTTGTCTGAGCGCCACTACGGACGCGATCCCCATGGCACATCGCATATTACAAGCCGCTTAATCGCATTTTAAGCATACATGTTTAAGTATGAGTAAGAAGGCAACCAGCATGGCACATCACATACTAGTTGGGACTGAAATGTTGCTTGACTATGTATGCTTGCTCGCCAAAAAGAAGGCAATCCCCATGGCGCATCGCATGCTCAACAACATCGAAACAAGTCTTGCAAAAACAAGTTCGTGTGCTAGTACGAAGGCAATCCCCATGGCACAAGCATACCCAAAAGCAACCAAACACATCTTGAACACATTTCTCGAAGCGCCAAATACAAGCAACCCCCATGGCACATCGCAGAACCAACCGCAACCGAGCAGTGTTTAAACATATATATATATGTAGTAGTAGTAGTAGTAGTAGTAGTAGTAGTAGTAGTAGTAGTAGTAGTAGTAGTAGTAGTAGTAGTAGTAGTAGTAGTAGTAGTAGTAGTAGTAGTAGTAGCACAGCAGCAGCAGCAGCAGCAGGAGTAGTAGTAGTAGTAATAGTAGTAGTAGTAGCAGCAGCAGCAGCAGGAGTAGTAGTAGTAGTAGTAGTAGCAGTAGCAGTAGCAGTAGAAGTAGCAGTAGTAGTAGTAGTGTAGTAGTAGTAGTAGTAGTAGTAGTAGTAGTAGTAGTAGTAGCAGAAGCAGTAGTAGTAGTAGTAGTAGTAGCAGTAGTAGTAGTAGTAGTCGTGGTGGTAGTAGTAGTAGTAGCAGCAGTAGTAGGAGGTGCCTTGTGTTAAGTTTTTGGCAAGTTTACCCAGGAAAAAAACGAGTCCAAAAACGAGTCTAAAACGAGTCCGAAAAGAAAGAAAACGTGCAGCCGCAACCCACCTAGGCCTCAGCCTGAAAAGCAGGCCGTTGAAACCAATTGATGTGTTAAGCAGACTGTCGGCCTTAGCCTAACACGTATTACAAGCACTTGTTGAGGATGACTGCGTGTGCCAATGCGATTCATGTGTTAGTTGACTGAACCTTCTCATTATCTTGGCCAGAGGCAGTGTGCCATTGCGTTTTGTGATGGGAGTGGGCCTCAACATTCAACAGCGCACCTTCGCCAAACACTCCTCAAAGTATCCGCCTCCCCATGGCACACCAGACACTTGGCTTTGTGTACAGTGGGGGGCTGGGGTAGCACTTGCGTCGCCAGCAACATCTAAGCCTGCAACTTCTATCACCTCGAATCCTACTGGCACACAGCTGAACAACACAAGGAACCAGACTCCCATGTGTTAGTTGACTGAATCTTTTCATTATCTTGGCCGGAGGCAGTGTGCCATTGCGTTTTGTGACGGGAGTGGGCCTCAACGTGCAACAGCGCCCCTTCACCAAACACTCCTCAAAGTATCCGGTCCCCCATGGCACACCAGACACTTGGCTTTGTGTACGGTGGGGGGCTGGGGTAGCACTTGCATCGTCAGCAACATCTAAGTGAAACGAGTGTACCCATGCGATTTGATTCAAAATGGCTTCATGCCACACATCATAAAAGACAGAATGATCATGACCCTAAATAGCTTTCCCCACTGGCACACTGCTTGCGGCGCGAGATCATGGCTTGCGGGGCGTGTAACCACAAGGACCCAGTAAGTGTTTTTTCAGGCGTGTGCCAATGCGATTGGCCACCCAAAATGCCTCAACATCACCAACACAAACCGCGATCGAGGGAAGGTGTTTTCCATGTGTGCCAGTGCGTTCGGCCTACCCAAAAGACCTCAACTTGATCAATGAAACCATCTCAGGGGACCACGTTCAGCATGTATTTCTCTACAAAAATGACCTCAATATCACGCAGCAATTGTCTCTTGAAAACATGCTAAACCAAACGCCACTGGCACACGGAGTTGCAACGACCCTACCGGATGCGCTTCGTGTGCGTATTACACGAAAAACATGCTGCCAAAACCAAACGCAACGACTTTCACAGGTGAGAGTAGTTGTCTTGCAGATACGCACTTGAACTGACCTCACACTAGATGCAAAAACGGTTGGTTCCCTACCTAGTGAACTGGCAACTTTGCAGGGCAGGGGGTCGGAGACGCCCACCCGAGTTTCCTAACATGGGCAAGGGCCAAAATCAGTTGTTTCCTGAGAGGGCGTGATAAAATCAGTGAGCCCCTGAATTTTCTGGGAGATTTAGTGAGGTCCCCTGCTGTCCCTCCCAAATGGAGTATAGACCACGGACGTTCTGACCGATAGGACATGTGACGTTTGCACCCGGTCAGCCTGGGGGATTCAGGGCAATTGGCGAAGAGCAGCTTGGATTTCTGTGGGCCAGGCTCTCTGCACATTCGTGTGGGAAATAAGCGACCTTTTGGAATTCTGATAAAACCAAGCAACCGGTACTGGTTTGGGGGTGGCGAAAACACGCTGCATGGGGGAATAAACCCTGTAAACTTCGATTGTCGTTCCTTTCAGGCGATCCCTTTCTGGTGCATTTCCCAAGCCAACAAACCAGCAAGAAAACACGTCGACATCTTCCGTAGCCTTGGGGGTTAGATGAAAACCATTGTTTGCTTGTGGATGAAGCAAGTCCAGTCAACGCAGCAGTTCGGATGGACGACACCCTATGAGACCATCTTAGAGAGTATGAGTGGAACCCATCATCCCTGCTCTTAGCTGCTCCGGGAATCCCAGTGTTTTGGAAAGCCCAGATTTCCAGGAGGGGCGTAGCATGTGGACCCAAAAAGGAGATGTTGTCCCATGGTAGTCACAAAAACTACTGAAGCCTACAACACACCCCTATGAAACAAGGCCTGTACACGATACATCCCAAAGCCACTGGAATCTCTAAACCAGCTGGCCAAGGTGATCTTTGACTCGCACACATGTATATTGTAAGGGATCCTGTTGAATCCCCTTAACTGATGACCTCTAATTGATCTGCCTCAGTCCCCAACATTGCCAAACCTAGGGTCTCCTACAAAAATACGTTCTTTTACCAGAGTAGACTAAATATGGAACAGGGTCAGAAAATCTGGCTTTCTGTGAGCCCCTTTTCTCGCTGGTTCTCAGCAGGGAATAAGGGAATGACCCCTACAAACCATCCCTTCAAGGGAATGCCTAGGTTAGGTCTTTCCCTGAGCACCAACGAGCCTTTTGCTGCGCCAAGAAAGACGGGATTCTGCCGAACTCGTCACATCGAAGCGCTCACCGGTATACCGAGAACCCATTCGAAGCTTCGGCGGCTCCGAGTCATCGAGCTTCAACATACTGATGGTTGCGACATCCATTTCGCAAAAAACCGTTCAGACTCCCCTGTAAATACCAACGAGCAATGGTTTCAGGTTTCATGTAGTGGTGCGAATGAATGTTGCAGACCAAAAGTGAAGTCGGTTGCCCTTTGGTTTCCTTTGTTTCTTGGGTTTTCCTTGCCCCAACAGGGCTTCCGCAGAAAGACACGGGTGTTTCTCCAAGGGAACCCAACAGTGTAGTTGGCTGATGTCCTTTTGGTTTCCTGTTTCGCACCACAAAATGAAACCTATGGTTGAAATCATAGCGTTTGTATTTACAGAGGAATCGAATCATTCCAGGCACGAAATGATTTTCGGGTGCCCTTCTTTTAGTCATGTTCAAGGGGAACCAAAAGGTCTAGGGGTACCTTCCCCATTCTTTCCAGGGATCCTTCTTTTCAGGCAACCATCAAATACGCATGGGAAACAGCCGCGTTTTGAAAAGAGCGAAGGTTGAAAAGAACGGGAAATCCCCACTAAACACTAAAAGGCTAAAAAGCTAAGGAACCGGATGGCTGGAAGCCACCAAGAAAACGACCATTCCCACCATTTTACCTCAAAAACACGGACGAGCCCGAGGATCCGGCACCTGCGCCGGCCGCCAGTAGCCCCGCGGCGGTAGAGATGTTGAAGGTA